>JACXGK010003901.1:0-28713 GCA_016801125.1 Novumbra hubbsi | reverse complement strand
CCTACACCATTGATCTTTTTTTATTTATGACATTTGAAGCCTAGGATTTGGATAAAGTTAATGGCCTAGCCCTGAACTATACTGTTCCTGCTACAAAACGTTTAACAACTAACCAAGCATTTGGCAAATGAGTCTGACTTATTCATATTTAGGGCTAGGTTATGTCTAGGCCATAGGGAGTTGATTTGGGTAACATTACCCTGCTAGCCACATGGTTTGTTTCACGAGAAATGCAACCAGGCCCTCTAACCTGCTGTTACTCTTTTTCATTTAGTTGATCCAGTTAACAACTTTCATGGAGATGCTGGCGAAGGAGGCTGTGGAAAATATCTGCAAGGTACTTGCAGAGTGCTCCTCTGCTCTGCGTCTGGAAGTGTCTCAGAGTCAAACTGAGAATGAGGATTTGAAGAAGAGACTAGACGCTGTTGAGACAGAACTAAGGACCGTCTTAGAAGGGAGCGGAGGACAGGAGAACACATCAGACAGTGGCTGCTGCAGTGAAGTGAAGATCGTCCACCAGTTAAAAGGCACTTCGCCCGGTGAGTTTGCATTAGTTCAGATGGGCCATCAGTCTGATTCCAGAGAGAAGCTTGGCCTACTGCTAAACTAATAATACCGGCAAGTTTGAGTTCATTTGCAGATGTATCATTTGACAAATCGTGTTCAGGTTTCAGTGCTGGTGAGGCAGAAGTGAAAAGGTCCCCTATCCTGCACCTGTGGAAAGGGAGAGTTCCCTCATGTGTTAACGAGGTAGGTCTCTCTCAGCAAATCGGAGGCCACTGAAATGTCAGTTTTTCTAACGACAAGTTTTGTCTTTACTGAACCCTTTTTGGTATTTACCATTTGTTTCATGATTTAAACTAAAAACAAGAAGTAGCGTTTATTTGGTCACAATTGCATGTTGTTGTATGACGGGTGTGTTGAAAACAGCTGCATTTCAAATCTCTCGCTCTCTGTCTTACTCATATCAGCACTTCAACACGGAGGACCGGATCCAGTCAGTAGTCATCAAAGAGGAAGGGCTAGAAGATTACCTCTACAACAGCACCTCAGACCCGAGTCACCTCACGGAGAGTCAGACCCGGGAGTTGAGTGACACGGAGAATCCCGCTGAGGACCCGAAGGACAAACGTGACGCGGTGCCGGCGGGGCCGAAGCGCCAGAGGAAGCCGCGGATCTCCGGTGCCCGACGGGGGAGACCCCAAAATGAGAACCACCTCAGCTGCAAGCACTGCAGGAAGACCTTCAGCAAACTCATCCACCTGAAGGCTCACCAGGCCGTCCACGCAGCAGCAGAGAAGCCCTTTGTTTGTCCGCAGTGCGGACGGGGTTTCTCTTTCAAGCGCAGCCTGCAGGCGCACCAGCTGCTGCACACCGGCGAGAGGCCCTACACCTGCGACCAGTGCGGCAAGGGCTTCACCCTGAAGCAGCTGCTCAAGAATCACCAGCGGCTCCACGCCGGGGTGAGACCGTTCCGCTGCGACCAGTGCGGCAAGAGCTTCAACCGAGCGCATGGCCTCAAGATGCACCAGATCGTCCACACGGGCGAGAGGGCGTACGGCTGCGAGGTCTGCAAGAAGAGCTTCAGCATACCTGGGAACCTCCATCGGCACCAGCGGATTCACACCGGCGAGAAGCCCTTCCGCTGTGACACGTGCGGCAAGAGCTTCAACCAGGCGGACACCCTGAAGGGCCACCAGCGGATTCACACGGGGGAGAGGCCGTACAGCTGCGAGACGTGCGGGAAGTGTTTCATCCAAAGGAGCGCGCTGAAGATGCACCAGAGGACCCACGCAGGGGAGAGCGCCTTCACCTGCGTGGTGTGCGGCACGGGCCAGGCCTGCGTCAACTCCCTCAGGACACACCTCCAGACGCACGCGGCGAAGATGCCCTGCACATGCTCCGTGTGTGGGAGCAGCCTCAGCTCCCTTACCCACCTCAAGTCGCACCAGCAGCTCCACACGATGGAGAAGCCGCATAGCTGCGGCCTGTGCAGCAAGAGCTTCAAGTCGGTCAGTTACCTGAACATTCACATGAAGACTCACACGGGGGAGAGACCGTTCACCTGTGACGTGTGCGGGAGGATGTTCACTCAGCACAGCAGCCTGAAGACCCACATGGCGGTGCACACGGGGGAGAAACCTTTTAGCTGCGAAACGTGCGGGAAGTGTTTCAGCAACACCGGGAACCTGAACAGGCACCAGCGGATACACACTGGGGAGAAGCCGTTCAGCTGTGACCTGTGTGGGAGGAGCTTCAACCAGGGCAACAGCCTCAAAGCCCACCAACAAATCCACACAGGGGAGAAACTGTACATGTGTGACAAATGTGGGAAGAGTTTTTCCTACCTGAGGAATCTAAAAGATCACAAGTGTTACTATATCTAAAACCTATAAACCGATACAGCCTTGTATTGCAGTGAACCACGGTTGGGTTGAACAACACAACACAACACAACCGCGTTAAAAATACTTTGGTTTAGTGTGCTGCATACTAACATTATATGAGTGTACGGATTGGTTGCCAAGAAAGCCTTTTTCAGAGTATTTAATTTGAAAAAAATAAATAGGCTTGTTTTAGAAATCCTTTTGTGGGATTAAAAATGAATTACCAGTTGCCTTTGTTGGGGAAGAAGACCTCTGTGTATTGGTTGGTGGTGCCCGTGTAGATGAACTGTTTTATAGAGCAGAGCCTAATTTATTTGAGAAGAACCTGAGTAGTCCTTCTGGTTTTTGTGTACTTTTTTTATTACTGTTCTCTCGTTTGTGAGCCAATGGTAAATAAAAATTGTGAAATATAATTACTCCTTTTGTGTATATTGTTTTTGTTGTTTTTACAGCTGCAACATGGCAATGAACAAATGAAGTGGTGGGTAAGGGTTGCTAAGTTCCCCCGAAGAGGGGAGTGGGTTTACTTTTACTGACAGTTTATGGAAATATGATGAAAGCTGCCTGCAGTAAAATGATCGGTTCTTCAGTCATTTCTTCAGAACTACTGGAGGGCAGCTTTTGCTTTTCTGTTAATTACAACTAGTTGACTTCCAGTATGTCTGTGTCTCTATTTCAGAGGTCTCCAACACTTTCCAAATGAGAATTACTTGAATTACAGTGAAAGAGGAACATGCTGCAATGTGCTCATGATAATCTAAATCGCAAGCCTTCAAAGCCTTTTTTTAAAAAAGCTTCTGAAAATTATTTTAGCATTTCAGTCAACCGAAAGGACAAGGTTTTCATTATTTGCTGAAATTGTGGTAGTTTTTTTCTTTTTAGCCAGAAGAGTGTTGGGTCATTGTTTTGAGGAATGCTTGTGATTCTACTACATATATGATGCACGTGTAAACAACATGTTACACATCTGGCCCAAAATAGAATGGTCCCACTTTAAGTATGATATAATACCTGTGTATGAAATATACAGCTGGGCCGTGTGCTGTGCCTTTTGGAGGTGAAAATCTCTTAGCAGACTTGCTAAAATTTTTAGATTTACATAGTAGACAATAAAAAGGGGGGGGGGGGGGGCAGGCTTTTGGTGAGTAAGAGGTGAGGGGTTCTGATTGGTTGAGGGGTTCTGATTGGTTGAGGGGCGGTCATCAGGTGGAGTTTCTAGCTGTGAGGCACATGACAATGGTATGTTTCAGGATGTTACAGGTGTCAGCTCTTTTTGTTTGTGCTTTCACTTCCTGACGTTTATGGAGGGAAAGCTACTGACCACATGCTTTGAGGCCGACTCTTTCATTGTTTAATTCATTATTCTATTACTAATATAACTCCTGGCTGTGCTAAGCCAAACATTTCTGCTGGTGCAAATTTAGGGTGTTAGTTTCACCAGCTAGTTTTCAATACCATACACAATGTTGACTGTACTGGGCCATTTGTATATTTCGAGTTAATAACATTAGGCTCCATTAGGAGGATTGACTGAAGGGTCATTCACAAACTATAATGACCCTTTAGTGTTTGTAGCTTCAAATATATTTGACTCTGATAGCTGAGGGATTTAGATGAAAACCACATTTTTAAAAACAAATTTTAGTTATTTTATTAATTTCACAAACAGGTCTGTTTTATTATAATCTTTACATTAAATCCTCATAGTTGTTCATGTACAATAGACAGTTGCATGGGCATTGAACTATAACCATCTGAAAACAAGAAGTTAAAGCTGAAATTATGAACATCATTGAGTGCTGATAAAAGATCTGAATTAATAATCAAAATCTTTACTGTACATTGTGTAATTTGTTGTGAACAACATGACATAATGGTCAATGGAAACCGAAATCACCAACCGATGGAGGGCTGGATTAAAACTCACTCCAAAAATCTGCTGAAATCACAGGCTGTTCCAACTTGCGTGAATTCCGCCGAGGCAACTCATGATGTGACTCCGTAGTGTGTGTGGCCCCACATGACCGTATACGCTCCCGACAACGTCTGGGCATGCCCCTGATGAGACTGTGGTTGGGGTCCTGTGGGATCTCCTGCCAGACCTGAGTCAGGGCATCAGTGAGCTCCTGGATCGTCTGTGGCGCTACTCAGTGGTGGTGGATCACTACATGATGTCTGAGAGGTTCTCAATTAAATTCAGGTTGGGGTAATCAATGCCAAACACTGAATGGGTTGCAGGTACCACCTCATGCTACCAGTAGTGACAAGGACAATGACAAAACTAGAGAGAAATCAGTCAGGAAGGATAAGGAGAGAGCCATTGTCTGTGGCCACCACCTGCAAAATCATTCCCTTTTTATGGGGTTGTCTTGTGGTCACATTTCCACCAAAACATGTGGCATTGATTCACAATCAAACTTGACCATTGATATCCCTGGAGTTTAATTGACTTGGCGCAATTCTGTGATGATTACGTGGTCCATTCATTCAGTGTACGTATGTGTGGACAGATCCACTTCCGTCATGAAGAACAATAATGAAACAAGAAAAAAGATGTCACTGAAGACTATCAGTCAGAAGCCACGTTGTGAACACTCCCAGAATTATTAGGAAAAGTTTGTATCCAAGGCAGGATCCTGAGCTTACACAGGGCTTCAACAAATGTGCAGACTGGTAGATGGGTAGTTTGAGTACGTAACATATGGGCTTGTCTTGAAGCTTCATGATATTGTTGTCGATCCAGTTACTGATGTACACGATGGGGGATCTGCAGGAGCAGTCCCAACGATTCCCCCTCAGGCGGAGGTCCTTCAAGCTCTCCAGAGGATCCAGTGTCCCATTTATAAAAGTGCGGATGTGGTTTGATGTCAGGTATAGTTTCTGGAGACGGCCAAGGCCTTGAAACAAATCAGGGTCCAGCCGTTCAAGCTGGTTATTATCCAAGTCAAGGTCCTGTAAATTGCTAAGACGGGCAAAGACGTCAGGATGCAAGACCACCAATCGGTTGTTCTGGAGATGGAGCCGGCGTAGATTGATAAGGGTGTAGAATGTGTCATGTGAAATACTGTAGAGCTGGTTGAAGCTGAGGTGAAGCTCCTTGAGGTTGCTTAACCCATCAAAGCTGTCAGGAGTAAGTGCTGTGAGGCGGTTGTTGTCCAGATCCAGCACTTTAAGGCATAGAAGCATTGAAAACAAGTGCGTGGGAAGATTTTCTATCAGGTTTTCATTCAGCATGAGCTCTTTCAGGCTTCCAAGTGTGAAAAACTGCTCAGGGTGAAGAGCTCTGAGATGGTTGGTAGAAAGCTTCAGAGATTGGAGTTTAGTTAGGCCATGAAAGATGGACTTATGGAGAGACGCGAGTTGGTTTTGGTCCAATTGTAGTTCCCGGAGGTTTTTGGTTTTGTGGAAAAGCCTTCTGGGAATCCTGGTTATTGCATTGTTGTCAAGGTACAGTATTTGCAGCTTCCTCAGCCTGGAGAACAAGTCTGGGTGAAGTTTAGATATATGATTGTTGGCCAGCTGGAGTTCTTTAAGCTGAGAAACCCCATAAAAAAGCCATTGTGAAATGTTTGAGATATCGTTGCTGTCAAGTTGCAACTCTCTGAGATTCGTTAAGTTCTGAAACAGGTCTTTTGGAACGTTTGTCAGACTGTTTTGGTAGAGATGAAGAACCTTCAGTCTTCCCGTATACTGAAACACATTTGTGGGGAAGGATTGCAGTTTATTGACGCTCAGATCCAAATGACCCAGATGAGATAGACCTCTCAGCGAGTCCTCAGACATTTTGCTGAGTTCGTTATTATCCAAAGCCAAAATACTTAGATTGCGGAGCTCTGAGAACGCATTTTCAGGTAAGAAGCTGATGCTGTTCTTTTGGAGGTACAGGCGATGCAGCTTTGACACATCCTTGAGGGCGACAACAGGTACACAACCTAACCGGTTTCCACTGAGGTCCAGGTGACTCAGTTTACCTGCTCCCCTGAATGTGCCATTCCCAATGCTTAGCAGGCGATTGTGGGACAAATCCAGCTTCACCAAGTCTGACGAGTTTTGAAACACTCCTTCCTCCAACTCCACGATGCGGTTGCTGCTCAAGGATAGCACCGAGAGCTTGGGGGCTCCACGGAGAGTCCCATACTGCAGGGTGTCCATATGGTTCTCACTTAGGTCCAGGTATGTGACTGCCGGGAAGACCTGGAGCTGCCCAGGGCCCAGGGAACCTAGGGAATTACCGCTGAGAAACACCTTGTCCAGACTGCTCATGTCAGGCCAGGCGGTGGTCAAGGAGAAATTGAGACGGTTCCCGGTGAGATCCAAGAACTGCAGCTTCTCCAGTCCACGGGTGGGGAACGCCCGGATCAGGTTATGGGCCAGAAAAAGCTCCTTAATGCCATCCGGAAGGTTGGGGAAGCTGCTCAGGCTCTTGTCAGGACAGTTGACTGTGACGTTGTCCAGACACTGACAGGGTGAGGACGGGCAGGCTGTAGCTACTGACACGAGGACCATCGTGACCATGCCTGAGATTCCCAACATTGCCAGGAACTACTGTTGATGCGAAAGGGAAATAAAGTCAAAGGGATGTGTGAAACAAATGTCTGGAACTTTTTGTGGAGAAAAATTTGGAATGGAAACCCCAGCAAATATATTTAGGTACCTTACAGTGGGATTATTGCAAGTGAAAGGCTCTGCATCTCTTATTTCATTTGGGATGGATTAATTTCATACCCCACTTGTACACAAGTGCTTAACAATTTCAGTTTACTGCTAGGATCTATAGCTTCCAGCCATCCCCGATTGGCTGGAAATGGCAGTTGATATGTGGCTGGCTGGTGGCTAGCTTTCTGGCACTCCCAGGAGGGTGGCAAGTTTCGGCCATGTTTGTTTGTGTTTTAGTATAAATTGTTGTTTTGCAATTCAATAATGACAATAAACATGTTTCAACTAATAACTAATCGTTTTCCCAGCAGAGATGTGTGCGCTGCATTTTATATGTGAATATCTAATATGTCAAAAAAAGGCACACTGTTTTAAAGTTATGGTAATGAGATGTCGAATTTGTTTTTCGGAGTAGACAAGAACAGAACAGGACCTATGTGGTTTAGAGGCTGAACACATTTTGGATTGTCACAGAAAGCAACACATGCGCGCGAGAGACATGCGTGTCAGTAAAAGGAGAGAGAAAAACCCCTTCAAAGCTGTGTCGGCGACCCACAGAAATTGGTTTAGCCTGCTTCTAGGTTAAGATACATTTTTCTGCGTTTGGTAAAGGAAAAGGCGCACCCAGTGGTAAAGAGACTACATGAAGACAATGATCTGTTGAGCCTTATTGGGTCATTAAACAAAATAAACTATAGCATTGTATATGTTCTTTTTTTGCTTGTGGTATATTAAACATCTTTGTACGGGGTACTTCAATAAGAGTACAAACTTACACCTGGGTGACGTTGCCCCCCGCCCAACGCAAAATATGCGTAATCGTCGTGTGCGGTAAAAAAAAATCATTGGTGCATTATTTATATTAAATAATATTTAGATCATTTGGAGGTCACTCGGGACCGCAACATGCTACAAATTTACAAAAAATACTCAGTACAAACCCACCTCGCTTGTGCTGGTGTGTACCAGAAAATAATTAGTTTTTTTCTAGAACCCCATTTGTGATAAACCTGATTACGTTTTTCATCCAGCTAATTATTAGAATCAGTTGTGCAAAAAAGAGTTGGAGAGAAAACCTACAGGACAGTAGATCTCCAGGAACTACTTCTTACCTGTTTTTGTTATTTTGTAAATTGGCACAGCAAAATGCATCAGCAATACATTGTTCAGGATAAAACAACTGGGCATGCATTTAAGTATCAAAAATGCAAATTTGGAAAATAGGTAAATAAAAAATAGAAAAACATACCTCGCAACAGGAAAGATTCTTGCTGTATGTTGAAAGGTCAAATATTGAACATTTGTGAAAGGTGCTGAGAAGGCGGATTCAGGTTTTCTTAGAATATTAGAGGAACCGGATGTGATTCTTTAAATCAGCAACTCTTGTGGTCTCATTGTTGAATACCAGAATGCAAACCAGGTTCTTGCAAGACCTGCATGTCATTTACTGGTAAGTGAAAGAAAAACCTCAAAGCTTTGTGATCACACTTCAATCTATCTAGTCCGTTTCTTGGTTAAATCTGCATTAGCTGCATTTCACTAAAGATTTATATCTTTATTTGTAACAAAATGTATATGATTGAATGATTTGCTGTATTTGACTGGTGCCAAAACAGTTGGAGTCAATGGAGTTGTAATATCAGGCTGTTGATATGAAGCAATCATATTTTAATAAGACACTCAAACTACACAAAACATTTACTAAAACATTTGTTTATTTCCTTGTAGTTTTTACATGAGAAGCTCACTTGTTTGGAAGGATTAGATTCAAACAATTCCCACTGACACCAGATAGGCTAACAAGTAAACTAAAACATAATCACTAGATGGCGCTATAACAGCTGGTACATGATTTCTTTGCGGTGACGTTGTTCCTCTACTCGGGCGCCCTCTACTGGTCAATACCCAAATCCAACACAGCACCGGCAGAAAATAGGGTGACATAGCAACTTCTCAGCAACACGATGTTATCTAAAATGTAAACCAACAATCAAGGTTAACACCACAAGCATAAGGAAACATAACAAACACACATACCTACGCAATAGATATTTGGAAGCATCCTTTAATAGCTCCCAATTGGCCATTCATGCCAATTAAGCACAATTCAAACACAATAAGGAAAAATATGAACACTATGGTTTACTGCAAAGAAAAATAAAGAATATATGCAAATAAAAGATGACAAAACTGTGACGATACTGTAAATTAGATATAGATAGGCAGGTAAGCTTAAAGGGCAAACTGTAGTTCAACCAAGAATAAACCTGGCACCACTACCTTTTGTACAATCAGCTACAGGATAAGGATTGAAAAATGCAGCCATTTTCAGATAACAGACAAAGCTATGGTAACAAAGATTTCCTCTCTACTGGATAAACGTGCCTGTTTCAATGGCCACACATCCATTGCATTATTTTGGTGTACATTAGATTAAGGGCAGTCTTTGGCCTCCAGTGTGCCTAAAGACTTCATAATTTCTGCCGGGTTAGAGATTAACGCTGTGGGAGCCACTGGGGTTGGCGATGCCAACCATCAGCTGTAATCAGAACGATGACATCACTAGGACTGAAAAGAAGAAAAGTTACATTAAAACTCTCCACCACTGGTGGCAGAGAAACTATGTCTGAGAATAAAAGAGCCTTTTATAATTTGGACTACAAGCTGAAGCTGACCGCATTACAAATATTTATACAATACCAGTCACAAGTTTGGACACGCTTATGACTGGTACGGTATATGCCTACAATGACTATACATGTTTCCTAGACTGTTAATGTAAAAAGAAAACACAAGTAAGTAAGACAACATTTTGGGATTTAATGGGTCATAAATCCAGGACTGAAACGATTAACTCATGCAGGTATGTGGACACACTTTATATGTAGTCGCCATCACAAGGTATGTTTGACAAAAGTCTTGAGCTGGACAGTGGAGGCCCGACCGTACAGTGGAGGCCCGACCGGACAGTGGAGGCCCGACCGGACAGTGGAGGCCCGACCGGACAGTGGAGCTGACTAGAGGCAGTTTGTGTTCAGTTCCTCAAAGTCAACCAGGGTTGCAGTGGTGTGGCTGGGCCCTGATCGATCACTCTGACCTGCTCTGTGTGCACACATCACTTACAATCATGTCCAGTCTCTGTCCACCGTACACCCTGTGGAAAGGGCAGCCACAACTGATGCTCACACTCTCCCAGCTATCGCGCAAACCCCATTAGGAGTATTGAAAATTCCACATAAAGCGATTCCCAAATGATTTGGTCCCAAACGACTGCGTAATTATGCTCAGGGAACTAGATGTTCATTAGAGAGAATGACGCATTGGAACTTGTCAAAGGTTCACACTGTTTCTCCATCGTGACTCACTTTCACACACGGCTCATTCTGCTCCCACGCTGCTATTTCAACCAGAAAGACACTTAAGTACAATTAACTTACAAAGTATGCCTCTCTCAAATCACCAAGGGTCCAGGGGGCATAACAGACCCAGGTGTTCATGGGCCAGACACTCTCGTGTTCGATTTTCACAGGTGAGTTCATCGTCATTGTTGGAGTATTTGCTTCTGACTTGCATCTTCCTCCAACTTGATTTAAAGTAGTCATGAATAATGTAGTGATGTTAAAACGGAGAGTAGATGGTTTGTTCTTACAGCAATAAAAATAACATGGGGAGGGGAAAACAATTACAGGGGCAGTATAAGTTGCTTTTTTAAAGTGTGCCTTCAGACCGAGACTGTTGTTAAATTCCTCTGAGATCTTACGTTGAAATTCCAGTGCAGCATCATTCTGCCCTGTTAACATGTGATCTCAATCGGTTTCAATTACTGGGAATACACATTATGATGTTCTTAAGTTAAGTCCTTCATTGAAGTAGGCTGCAGTGATATTTTGAATGGGATTCAGTTTACATACTGGAGCATATAACCGATACCTGCACATTGGGTACTGTGGCTTGCCCCTGTTGAAAGTTATCTACTGCCCCAGATCTTTTTTAAAGGTAGTGTTTTTGCAGACACTGGTAATGTTGTATTCCATAACACCCCTACAAAACATTAAAACTGCAGTAATGGCAGAATGACTGCAATAAACACTAAATGTAGGCAGATTTTTCCCACATACTGCAATTACTGGAGCTGCACCCCTGATCCTAAGGGGAAGCAACAAAATGAATACTACACATTATAAAGGGTTAGGGGTCATCAAACTTAACAGCCAGATTATAGCGGTTTACACTATGTCATACTGTAGGCTACTAAAATGTGTACACACTACACAATCGAGAGACGCTGTGGAGTTTGGGATTCTATAGTACACCGGTTTACAACAGAATCCTCGATACTCATATTTTATGTGAACTGTAAAGGTTTTACATGTGGGCGCGACCATGCAGCGTCAAAGCAATGACATTGCACAGAATATTGCTACCCAACGTGGTTGACGTGTGGCTTACGCTGGTAAGTGCTGTTCTACTAATGAATGAATGGGGGATTGTCTCTTTAAGAACATGGGGGAAGGGTGTGTGAGCCTCGGTCGCAGCCCTGCCTATTATTTATCTTGCTGTTCTTCCCTTTTGCTCTTGTCATTCAGTTTTTGGGGATATCGTTTTCTGTATTCAGTAATATTGTCTATCCGCGAATGTCAAATATACATCTTCCGAACGCTGAGTAGTACCTATATTTTAATAGCGGCTTTTTCAGAAGAGGCGTTCTGCGAGCAGGAAAGGAGAAAGAAAGAACTGTAGCTGACGTTCGGCCATCCGCAATTGTCATGTCGTTGTGTAGTTTAAACGTCTAGTTCTTAATGATGAACTCTGGTCTGATAAATAATCCTAAATCGTCTAGTGTTTTTACTTGGAGGTGGCTGGTTACGCGAGCATCACCAATCCCTGGTCGTACGCGCTGCTCTACCTGACCTATGTTTTTTTATTGGATCTCACAAACTGCTCTATTCCGGATTGACACCCCCAGTCATCACGGGACAACAGAAGACTTGCTTTTAAAAATGTTTTAGAATACTGGTTCGATAGTGAGAATAAACCTATTTCAGGTTCATTTAATTTCCAAAATGAGACATTGTGTTGATGAGTTTCTACCTACAAAGAATTAGACAAACATGAATTAAGTCGGTAGCCAAGTAGGCTATTCACTCAATTTCCTAGACAATTGTCTGGATCCAGGTCGTGGTCGGGTTTTTTTCAACTAGGAAAATGAGGATTGTTTGAGGGTACAATTCTCAGTGCTCTCGCAGTTGCCGGTAGGATATAGGCTTCGACTGCCTAGGAACACTGGCTAGGCGGTTGAGCGGCCGATGTAGGTTATATTTACGGGATTATATTCTACGGAAGATAACAGTCTACATCCAAACCACGTCGGCCTATAGCCTAATAGAAAGGATACCTCTGGGAAAATGTCTTCTCGTGCTGCACTACCTGGAAACGAACGAAAATCTGACCTCGTAAGTATTTAATTTTTACTGTCGTATAATATCTTGTTGAGTCCGTTGTCACGTGTTTTACCCTACAAAATGCAATGAATCAATATAGATGAAATATACGCGTAATCTTATTGAAAACCGCCGAGGGTGATGCTGGGGGAACGTTTGTATTGACTTCTGATCTACTGTTGCCTATTTGCTATGCATTGCTGTTATTAAAAAGCCAAGGCTTTCCTTCCCTCTTCACTTTTTGAACAACTCGTCATTTTTAAAGAGCACATTCCGTGCCTGGAACAACCCCTAACTGGAAACCAATGACTGATGTCTGTAACATGTTCATACCATTTCACTAATGTAGAAAAACTCCATGTGAAAATAAAATCGTGGCCTTGCAAATGCACTTGCAGGTTTGTATACAGACAGTGTTTAGGTTTTTATGTATTTTCAGGAAATGTGAATAGTAGACATACAGTAGTTGATTGCCTAAAACCCCTATACATCTTCTAATTCCTGTTAACCATGAAGAAGATGTTTGGCTTTGTACTAGTTTGCTCTTCACAGCATCAGTGGTGTGACAGTCTGGAATAACACTTTAGAGAGTGAAGTAATTCTCCAGTTTCGCACAGACCTTCTTGGGGATGAATGGCATTTAAGGCTAGACTGTTAATTGTTTGGTTATTGGCAATGATCCAATGGCCAGACACTTTTAGTAATGTGACAATCCACCCAGCATTTTTTCTACCAACATTTGATAGGCCGGTGATTGTAAATGAACTTATTCACATGAATATCTGTATTTGGCCACGCCCACCCTTGTTCTACAGTTTGCTGAATCTTGTGGCTTTTTTTTGTTGACCATCTCCTACAACCAGATATAATAATAAAAATCCTATATCAATGCAGACTTGGTCCTTCTTGGCATACGACTACTACCCTTCGAAGCACAACAAATGCTTTTGAGTTAAGTTGACAAAGCATTATTGACAGGGGTCCAGAAGGGTAAGTGATTAGAAGGGTGTTCATCAGTTTATAAGGGCTCTTAAAACAACACTGAAGTCCATGTAACATACAGCAATGACAAGTAACTGTTCACTTCACCGGCTTACTATGTATCTGTTGTTGATAGCATTGCATCAGCTACTGAACAGGCTTAAGACCAAGTCCAGATTGCATGGTGTGTGTGATCTGCGCTTAAAGAAGTTAGGGCAAACACTTAATACCGTAGGTTCCATGTAAAAAAAAAAAAAAGAATAATTGAGAAACAATTGATGGCGACGCAAATATTCATGTTGTTGCGTGTTGACGAAGCCAGCCCTTGTATCTACGGACAGTGCACAGGTACAGTGCTATACCTCGCCTCCACAAATGATAATCTCAGCCTCGGTCTAAACCCATGTTGGTTTTCCTCCATGTGACAGATGCGGTGTAGACCTGCTGTTTGACCTGCTTTTAGGGTGCAGTTCCTGTTGTTTGAACCCTCTCCATGGAGACCCCCAGGGCCTTTTGCTTCCCAGTCCTGCAGTTCTAAAGCTCTGCTGAGGGGAAGGGTTGTGTTATAACACTATCAAGGCCACTTCAATATTGTGCCTCTCCCACCTCTATAATGTAGCTCACTCTGCTGTGTGTGAGTGTGTAATGGTCCTGCTTGGACTCGAACCGTGAGTCCTCAGGCAAAGAGGATAAAACCCATGGCCTCTAGCCACGCCAGAGCGCTTCCTAAGGCCTTGGGGAGAAAGGTTTTCACTCGTTACACGGCGCTCACAGACCTCCGTAACAGGGGGGAACAAGCCAGCAGGCCCCATTTGACTTTCTATTCAAAGGTTCCTTTTCAACCTTAACACCGGTTAGTATGCAGTGCCTCAGACTCCTTCACATCCTCCACATTTTGTTGTGTGATTCTCTTATAATCTGTGGAGTTTAGAGGTACATTTTCAGACAATCCACCACAATGACAAAGCTAAAACAAAAAAAAGGGTGGCAATTAAAAATGACAACCAAAATGTCTCATGAATGCAAGTAGTTAGTCCCTTAATTCTGTCCTTTGTGGACGTGCCTTTGGCAGCTTCTGTGATCTTCCTATGTATGCCTCTACCTGCTTTCCACACCTGGATTTGGGCAGTTTCTCCTATTCATTTTCATTGATCCTCTCAAACGCTGTCAGTTTGGATGAGGCCCCGTTTCACCCAAGGCATTTGCAGACTTGTCCAAAAGCCACTCCTGCATTTTCCAGACTTTGCTTTGGGTTGTTGCTGTGCTGAAGTTTTAATCTTCGCCCTATTCTGATGTACTGTTTGTTCTAGATCCGGTTAACTGCAATGTCCTTTCTGTATTTTGCTCCACTCATCCTTCCATCAGTCCTGACCTGTCTTCCAGTCCCTACCACCGACAGAAGTCCCCACAGTGTGAGCTTCTCTACACCACGCTTCACCATAGGGATGAGTCAGGTGATGAGCAATACCTTGTTTTCGGCCAATAAGGCATTCAGGCCTGATTTCTTATTTTTTTTATAAAAAAATTTTTTTGCAGTCATCAGACCAAAGAGTATTTTCCCTCCTGCTTTCTGTGTCCTTCAGGTGGAATGTCATATGCCTTTTACACAGGGGCGGCTTCCATCTTGCCAATCTACCTTAATGGCCTGATTGATGGAGTGCCTTAGAAATAATTGTCTGAGGAACAGTAGTTCTGTTAGTGGACAGAGGTTCATTACAACCTCACGGACCATCTTGCACACATAGTTTAGCTTGACGGCCACCACTGAGTAGACTCAGTGGTTCTAAACTTGTTTCCGTTTCACAATGATGGGTCGCTCTGTGACCCTGGGAACTTTCAATGCATTAGCACCGTTTACATTTTTTTATAACTATCCCCAGATCTGTGCCATGTCACAATTCTCTGATGGGGATGAAGAGAGTTTTATGATTACGTTTTGGCTCTCTGTGCACTGAAAAGTATGGAACGGGACCATTGTGTGCCTTTTAAAAATATTGCCTGATCAATTAAATTGGCCACAGCATCATTCTAATCAAGTTCTAGAGACATTTGAAGGATGATCAAAGGACACAGGATGTATCTGAGTTTGATTTTGAGTATTACGGCTGAATAGTTGTGTCCATAAAAAAAAAAAAACTATTTTGATCTTTGTGATTATGGGTGTAGATTGATATTCATTTAATCGATGTTGTTGTTCATAAAAATGTGTCTGGTCCATGTGAGATGCAGGTAAAAGAACATTGAAAGATGGACAGTGTGGTTTCTCAGCACTGCTTACTAGTCTACAAGTGTCTGCTTTAATGGCTGTCACCATTACAAAAATAAAATCCTGCCTCAAGGTTTCTATTAAAAAAGAGGTGGCAAATGTTGAGGATGGCCTTGCATGGTCCCAGCGACAACAAAAAGTCAGATGTCCAAAGCTTGGGAACATTTTACTCTAAAATGTAAAGATAACCTGGTTGTATGTTGCTACTGCAAGGCTGAACAACTGCACTTCATCCATACTGCAGCATTTAAAAAATAACAGCTTATTCACATAAGAATCAGGACCAAACATTCCAAGGTTATGTTACCGTTTAGCTACGACAGCGATGGGTGTTTGCTCCTACCGTACCCAGCCGTGACTGCATTCAGTACGTTAACTTGTGGGACTGACTAACTGCCAAACTACTAGAAGATGTATTTTTGATTGATGAAATTTCTCCACATAACGTTTGCTGTAGCACCACAAAATGTGTTTGCTACTCGTGCGCACGGAGTTAGTTTACAGTTTAGCATGCTAAGCGTTCACAAGGTTACAGCTGTGGTGGATCATACCTGAGTGTCACTTAGACTTTTCTCAAAATGCAACTCCAGTCAAACCTGTTAAAATGCCCTTTAAAAGATTCTTGCCAATGTCTTACCTTTCCTTATTCTTCTCTATCAAAATTGTTTACAATAGGGCCTATCGAACTAAGGCGTAAAGCAGCTTTGTAAAGATTTTGTTGCTTACTTTCTATTTGTTATCGATTTAATGTTCATATCTGATTATTCGCAGTTTTAAGCGACAATAGTTGTTAGATGCAGCCTGACACAACAAAATAAAAGGGTCTGACTACTTCAGAAGGCACTGTATGTTAAAGTCGGGACATTTCAGTTTCAACATCAAAGGCTAAGAGTAACAACTCTAATGCATGTGGGCACAGATGCCCCCCGAGTTTATCTGAAGTGTCACATTGCCATTTCCAATGAAAGCCCAGTGTCTGGTCAATGAAAGCCCAGCGACTGGTCAGTGAAGGCCCAGCGACTGGTCATTGAAGGCCCAGCGACTGGTCAGTGAAAGCCCAGCGACTGGTCAGTGAAGGCCCAGCGACTGGTCAGTGAAAGGCCAGCGACTGGTCAGTGAAAGGCCAGCGACTGGTCAGTGAAAGGCCAGCGACTGGTCAGTGAAAGGCCAGCGACTGGTCAGTTAAAGCCCAGTGAGCAAGAATCAACTGGTAAAACCTTTGGCATTTTTTGTTGTCTTTAAACATCTGATCTCAATACAGATTTCTGTTCACAGTAGCGTAATACGTTCCAGCGCTCAGCGGGAAATAGGAGTTTCCTAACAGAAATCAGCATAAGTACCAATATTGCCCAATGGAATCATGCTATAGGTTATGCTTTGCTCTGAACACTTGTTTTCCTAGGATCTGCCTACTGGGCTTGAGTTGCCATCCATTAAAAACAAAACTTCTGGTTAATTCCGAGTTAATATATACTTTTCTTTTGACATGTGAATCAACAATGTAGAGTTGCTCTGTGATTAGGTTGTATTAAAGTCACTTCAATGTCTGTTGAATTATCCTGGCTTTGCCTCCAAGTTGGCAGAACAGGGAAGCCAAGGACCCTGGAGACGCAGGTACTGGCCCACATAGTTGGAAATGTAATAGTCTGAGTGTTTGGTCAAAAAAGGATTTGTTACCAGAGGATTTAATGATGTTCAGATATCCGGTGAGGTTTTTACACATTTTGAAATAAAACCTACTTACTTGTGCATCCATCTGTGTAAACCTATTAGATTTGATTCTGTGTATAGGCCTAGCGAAAATATATTGTGTAGGGAAGGCTAACGTTGATTATTCAATGGCATTAATTCCCTATTAACATAACCCAAATCAACCCAACAGCTCACATCGTGTCACACATTAGTCATCTAGATTTGAGATTTGCATAATCACACGTGTTTCTCACCCCCCCTGATCCAGCCTCCAGCAAGTCCCTGGGAGGCCAGAAGGGTGGTCTTTTAGCTGGCAGTTTCACATCCCTCTGCGCAGTGGAATCCTATGTGCTCTTGTTCTTTATATCCATCAACACCATCTGGTAGAGGTGCAATTACTCTCACTCTCCAGTGGCACAGTCTATCCCAAGAACCGGGCCCATTTGGTTTAGTTTCCAAATCCCAATTTCTGCTGTAGCATTTGTTTGGATTACCGCCTTTTTCTCTGTAAATGTCTTACAAAGCTCATCTTGCAGAAAGGATTCTCCATATTGTAATCATTAGTTGATTTTCATTTTAATTTTTTCTTGGATATAGCGGAAAGTTGGCAAATAAGAATTTCATGACCCCTTAAAGACACGAGGCCTGTTGATATAGACTGTATTCATGAAGTCATTTGCCGGGTTCTAGCCGGTTTACAGAAGCCCACACAGTTTACTGCACAGTCATGCTCAGTCTCCCTTGGGCTTCACATCGTGTCTGTTGGTGTTGGACAGAAATCTTCTATAACGTAAAGAGGGAAAGAGAAATAAGAATCTGGCATATTATGCCAACCCTCCGTCTAGCCAAGGTGGCATTTCTATGTAAACCAAGAGAAAGAAGGAAACTTGAGGCTGATCTAGGACTGGTAATGATGCAAGAGCTGCATATCTGCCATCTCCCCATGTTGCTAATGATCACCATCCAATCCACTCTTTCATTCTGCCTCGATCATGAATGAAACTAAACAAGGTTCTATACAATCAGTAATGTTAGCTTTTAAAAGAGAAGCTTTGATAGGCATGTGACTCCTGTGTGGGATTATAACCAGAGAGCAATTGTAATAGTTAAGCAACATGGTAGGCTTGCAGTCATAAGCCAGTTTTACTGGTGATAACATTGTTCCTGGCCTCAAATAGCATGCATCCTGCTAGCAGATGTCAAAGGGATGTGGCTCAAGTCAAGGCAAAGACGAGAGGAAGCCGTTAGTAGATGAGACAAATTGCCAAACGATAATAAATGTTCTGTCACACTAAATACTCTGCACTCCCGACAACATCTGGGCATGCTCCTGATGAGACCGCGGACTGTGTCCTGGGGGATCTCCACCCAGACCTGGATCAGGGCCTCAGTGAGCTCCTAGACACTCTGTGGCGATACTTGGTGTCACTCTTGCGTAACAGCCTATCTCCTGGTATCTCCTCCATTATCTTGAGACTGTACTGGGAGACACATTAAACCTTCTTGCTATGGATGTGCCTTCCTGGAGGAGCTGAACTGCCTTTGCAACCTGAGTGGGCTGCATGTAACGCCTCATGCTACCAGTAGTGACAAGGAAACTAGTAAAATGCAAAACCAGAGAAGAATCAGTCAGGGAGGATGAGAAGAAAGCTATTGTCTGTGGCCACCAGCTGCAAAACAATTCTCTTTTTGGTGGTTGTCTTGCTGTTGCCTCTCCAGGGCACCTGTCATGTTCATTTGCACCAAAGCAGGTGACATTGATTCACAATCACTTATGCTTCCTAACTGGACAGATCGATATCCCAGTTTAATAGACAGTGTTTCACTTTGAAACTTGTGTATAAATTAATGATTCATGATTCATGATTCTTTTCGATATATATATATATATATATATTTTTTTTTTTAAACTAACTTGCTTGTTGAAGATCGTTAATGCTCTTGCTTATTAGTTCACCCAGTTGGGGCCTTTGTTAAGGCTGGCACGGAGTGGTGACCATCTAAGAGGTTAGCCAGTTATATTAAGCTCCTTTCTTGTTTGTGGCTTTTAGTTTGGTTGTGTAATGAGGATACCTAAACCCAGGCCTCTCGACAGACCGAAGTCTGCAACATTAGCGATTATATTGTTTGTTCTGTTATATCGTTTTGATCTGGTTTCACATTTTGCTTACGGTAAAAATAAATGAACCTGCCTGTTCAACTGTCTGAAGTTTTAAGTGTACCTCCTAGTGCAGGGGTCTCCAAACCGTTCCACGGAGGGCCGAGTGTCTGCAGGTTTTCACTCTCACCTTGTACTTGATTGATTAATTATGTCACTGATTGGTTAGGTCTACCCTCATCTCGTTATTTAGGTCTGAACCTGGAACCAATTAACAGGAAAAAACAAAAACCTGCAGACACTCGGCCCTCCGTGGAACGGTTTGGAGACCCCTGTCCTAGTGTATAGATGTTGACCTTTTTTTCCCCAGCAACATATGTGCACTTATGTTTGTACTTATATATGTGCACATATAAGTGTACACTACATGTAATTATATTTGAGGTATGTTTTTATTGTTTTCCAAAGAATAGTACAGGCTGTTGAGTTCACCAAGTGGCTTTGGTTGCAAGCATCGGTTCAATTAATGTCATTCTTCTAAGGTGTATCAGTAAGGAGGACATGTCCAACCACTTTGTCATGTGGTTACAAAAAACCCTATGACAAGTCCGCATGACAAGATGAACAGATTTGTCATTCGATATTCATTTTTATTTCGGAACATATGGAACATTTCATGCTCTGTCATTGGTGGGCCATTTTGTTTTTAATGTGTTGAAGAAGCCCTGAAAATTAAGGCTTTGGGCACCCAAAATTGAATTGACGTTAAATGTTCAGTTTTATAATTCTCTTTTGCTGTACATACAAATACTCATAGTAAAAACTCTTCACTTTGAGTGCTGAGATTAATCGTGACACACGGCCATATTTATTTATTTTTATTATTTTTCAAAGCTTTGAGGGGATAGTCTGTTTTTGCTGTACGGTTTGTGTTTAGCAGATTACCTACTCCTTAGACTGCTAAGTGAGATATGTCCTGAATAGTGCTAGCAACGTGCTCTTCTTGAGGTAGGTTTGGATAAATAAAAAATGGATGGCAAGCACAGCTTTTGATTATTCTTTTAGCTATCCCTCATGTGTTTTGAAGCCATCATCCCCTGTTGCTAACTAGCTGTGTTGCTCATAGTTTACTTGAAGTCACAGTGGTAGTAAACTGACTGGATTTGCTAGGGACTTCAGTCATGCTGTAGCTGAGTAGACAGTCTAGGACTCAGAAAGAATAGGTCATGTTAGGTCACTGCTGTGAAATAGTCTGACCTCAAACAACACAATTGGATTTGCCAGAAGATCAGTTAATGCTGTATATTAACTGCCAAGCAGGTTTTGTGTGAAATTCTCCTATAACTCGTATGGAACTACAAGGTATTAAAGGGGATTGTGTCTGGCAAAAAAACAACTCTGTTTTCCAGATCTGTGACATGAAATTACCTCAGTCACCTCACCACTCTACAAAAGCTCTGTCAGAATGACTGCAGCCAAGGCCATGCAAATGTAATCCTAGTCAAAATCCTGTTTTCTATCATGATTTAAAGCTGGCCTACAAGATCTGGTTTTCATATTGAATTTTTAAAAGACGCAATACTTTAGGATTCTTTTGGGGGTTTGCTCGTAGGATTTCTATAGGAATCAATGGCTGAAACCTGCACCTCAGATTACTAATCCAAAAGATGCTGTACAGAATTCAAGTAGCAGGCACATCTCAACCTCTACCGGTCAGTGGAGACTGTGTGAATCAGGCCGTTGTGCTCCAATTGCATCAACAAAAATGGACACCACTGAGACCAGACAGGTGCGGTGCGCTTTACTGGTCAGTGATTTCTTTTGAATTTGAGGCAAACTCAACCAGCATGGCTACCACAGCATTCTGAAGCAATAAGCCATCCCATCTGGTTTGTGATTTGTCTGACTTTTTTCAACCGGACAATGACTGCGTATGAGCGATCTGTCCAAGATGGAACGTGATGGTGCTGCAACTGGTTGAAAGTGGGCAATGCTGGAATCAAGTGTGGCTACTCCGAAGAATATATAATATAAATAAAAGAGAGATTGTTTAACACTTTCTGGATGCTACAAGATTTCATGTGTAATTCCATAGTTTTGATTTTGTCTTCAATATTATTGTACAGTGTGGAAAATGGTTAAAGAATTACACTTCAATGAGTTGGTGTGTCCAAACCTTGGACTGGTACTATACATGTACAAATAGAAATATAAATAAATGTTATACTTCTGTGACAGCCAGTCCAGGAAACACATTCACTAAGTTGGGTGACAACCAAGCATGTCAGTGTCCTTCAGGAAAGGAATGACACAGGCTAGGGTCACGACTTCCTGTTGCTTAATTCCTCTTAGATGGGTGTTAGATTTTAGGCGTTATGCTACATATCAGGCATTTATAAAGAGACGACCATCTGCGTTTGTGACAGAGAACGCTATGCTTGTGACAGAGAACGCTATGTTGTCATTGGGGACTTCATAAAACACTTATTAGCTTGCAGGGAGATAGTGCTTTAATGGACAGATCGGGCCTGCGTTTAACACTCGTCACAAGTGAAGAGGAAGTCGGTGAGGGTCATGTGTTAGAGGCGGGAACGAGGACATGGTGCAAAGACAGGATGTGTGGTGGGTTAACTGTGACCCAACCTCCACCTTCCCACCCCATCATGCAAAAGTCTCCGTTTCAGCAGGATGCCTCAAGTTGGTTTTGTTATGCAGCACATAAGATGACGGGCAACAATGAACACAAAACCTCTGTTTGCTCTGTCCAGCCTCATTCCAAGGCGGACGTTGTTCACGTGTTCCTACGGGAATTCACTCATCGACACGAATGCCACAGAATGCCACGAAACCTGCCAATAATGAATGACATAATAGCATACTAGCCTTGCTTGCTGGCAGTTATTGACTGGTGTAAATAATTTGTCGTTTGCTATACAGATCTGATGTCAGGATTGGCCTCGCCATGGCTATATTAAACAGGAATGCCTTCAGGCTGCCATGATATGGCTGTCAGTCTGGGCTGCTTTTGTCTTTATAAGGGGCAGCCTTGAGGATAATTTTTTTTTGTTTTTTTACTAGCTCTCCATTTCCTTGAGCGGTAAGTGTCTAATCTCTAGGTGACTAGGAAAGGGTTTCCCAAATAGGAGCATCGTATAGAGCAGGGGTGGGCAAACTACGGCCCGAGGGCCAAATGCGGCCCGCGAGGCTGTCACATCCAGCCCATGGAATGCCCTTTTCTGGCCTCCAAATCAATTAGGATTAACAAATTACAAAAACAAATGTGGCCCTCCATTTCATTTCAAAATCCTGATGTGGCCCCCGAGCCAAAATATTTGCCCACCCCCGGTATAGAGCGAGTGGGATAATATTCTCACAACCACAACATATTCATTGGGTCTGAGTTATCTTTTCTTTCTGTTGTTATAGTTTTAGTAGTTCTTTTTTATGTAGTTATTACATGGTGTATATACATGGTAAACCTGTCTGCAAAACGTAGTCTGCAAAAGTCACATGCAGTTTTAGAGAAGTTGTGACATGGCAATGCTCTGGAGTTTATTTCGTAAGAGAGCCAGTACAGTGGTCAAAAGAGTTTTAAACAAATGTTGTTCATTAGCCAGGTAATTCATCGGGCAAAATTTCTTTAGAGATTGGCAGTGCAGCTATCACACAGTTTTGTGACCGCAGTTTCTTCCTCTAGTTCTATATTTATAACATTTTAACTAATAGAATGGATGACTAGGTCACACCAAAACCTGAAAAAGTAATTACTTCAACAAAAACACTTATCAATGTTTACTGTGGTATAAGCAAGATCAACACCTGTTTTGTATATTACCTTTGAAAAGTGTATTTCTACGACATGCAATCCAGCTCAAAGTTATTTAAGTACAGGTTAAAGCTAGCTTGCGGACCACGTTTTGCATATTTATGAGCAAAAGCAAATGAGAGACATCGGGTTAATTAATGTCAGAAGAGTTACGTATACATACTCTAGCGATCCGTGAGTGTGCCCAGGCCTGATTCTTTTTAAAAATCACGTTGAGGTTAGGAATATGATAAAAAGTCTCTAAAGAGAACTGATACACCCCTGACTTTTTGACTTCTCAAACACCGTCAGAAACATCATGATTCCCTGTATTCCAATTAGTTTAGCCAGTTACTTGACTAACTAGCGATTTCACCACTAGCTCTGGAGTTCTCCATGTGTGGTAATGCGCTTGCCTCCTGGCTCGGCTCAGATATTCTAGACCAACTTCAGAGTGAGAAGTTATTTGACAAGTTATATTAAAATCTGCTTCATCTCCTACCTTGTTGCAAACATTGACTGCAGGTTTTTACCTCAAGCAGCTACAAATATAATTTTTATTAGGAAATGTAACTATTATTGTTGATCATGAAACTGTTGCCTAGGCCAACAAACCACATGAGAAATTAAATAAAAACGGCATGTCTTTGCGTCTTCTATCAGGTCCTGTCATAACATGTTCCACTTTTGGCTCATCTGTCCATTGGGATTTATTACAGCACTCCTGAGTTGAATGTCATAACTGCTTAAACAAGCACAAAATGAGACATGAGGAAAATACTTACATTTTAAACAAGTCTGTGACAAATAGGGAATTGACCAATTAGTATGTTGCTGTTGTGTGCTCATTGAACTGCCAGACTCCACTGGACCAAGTTTTGTTCTAACTTGCCAAACATTTCTGCTGTCAATTGTGACTAGTTATTGGTATTGTAACATTGCCCAAGTTTAGTGGGAGATTATTGGATAGTAGATTAAGTATGACAATGGCTGTGTGATGGCAGATTTAGCTTGTATTTCTATTCTTTGATGCTAAGTTTCACCTAACCATATTGTTGATCCACATGTTCTCCTGAAGAGCCGTGCCTTCCCTATAGAAATGTATTTTAACACACACAGTCTAGTTACCATGCAAGAGCTTTCACATTGACCACATCGTAGACTACAGGACGACAATTGGCACACATGCTCAGGGAAATAAATCTCCCTAACCCATGCAATCTATCAGACACTAGACAGGGTTCTGACTTTGTGAATTGTTACGTCATCGAGGTCTGTTATTTAGGCAATGACACTCCTTTTCCCAGGATGCAATTTTCCTGAGGAAGACTTGTTTACTGTAGCCTTGTGTTTTAGAACACCTGGGATAACATTTTAGAAATACTCGTATTAAAACTATGACCACGATTTTAGGGTTAGGGTATGCATCTGAAACCATTGTAAAATGACTATTTATTTATATTAAATAAAGCATTATACATTTGGATTTGTATATTATTATTTAACTGACTTATTCGGGGATGCCATGCCAATTGTTCACGAACATACTCTGGACTAGGTATGGTAGTTCCAAAAGTTGTTAAGCAGCTAGTCACGTCATTGGCAGGCAATGTGCAAACAGATCTAATCTCAAACTTGAACACCCTCCAGTGTTCCCATGCAACACCCAGGAATATTGTTTTCAAAAACACTTGCTGATAGTCACATGTTTTATGTTTGTGGATGTTTTTGTTGTTGCGAACAATGTTAGGACCTGTTTGCAAACCTGCTCTGCTGGATGGCTACATCGCAAACATGGACAGTTAGCTTTAAAGAGATTAGTTTTGCTCTGAACGGCACTTTGTCTTAGAATATTTTGTGGATATCAAGGTGTGATTTTGTGTTATTGGGGTTGCAATATCCCCTGCCTCCCACACCAAGTGTCTTAAGTGTCTGTTCAGTATTCACCTACCAAGTGTCTTAAGTGTCTGTTCAGTATTCACCTACCAAGTGTCTTAAGTGTCTGTTCAGTATTCACCTACCAAGTCTCTTAAGTGTCTGTTCAGTATTCACCTACCAAGTGTCTTAAGTGTCTGTTCAGTATTCACCTACCAAGTGTCTTAAGTGTCTGTTCAGTATTCACCTACCAAAACCATCCATCTGTCTGGTGTGACAATCAGACAGAGATAATCAACAGGTCCTCCTTGAACGATGAAAATGGGCAGCCCAAAAACCCAGATTGTGAGGTTGGCAGAAAATAAGAGCAAGATACACATGGAAGACACCAGACCAGATGGATTAGGTGTAATGTGATGAGACAAGACAGTTGGGGTGGGGTGTGACTAGACCAGTCTTTTGGGGTGGGATGTGATGAGACAGTCTGGGTGTGATGTGATGAGACAGTCTGGGTGTGATGTGATGAGACTAGACGAGACAGTCTGGGTGTGATGTGATGAGACTAGACGAGACAGTCTGGGTGTGATGTGATGAGACTAGACGAGACAGTCTGGGTGTGATATGAGGAGACGAGACAGTTGTGGTGTGATGTGGTGAGACTGTTGGGGTGTGATATGGAGAGTGGGGAGCGCTGAGTTTATTTGATCGGTGGGAGGGGAGGTGAAGGGGAGGAAGCTGACTTCCAAAGAGAAATGAGGACGCTGGCGTTTGGAGGCAATGCCCAAAATGAAGTGTCCTGCCCATGGGGGGGAACCGGTGTGTGAGAGGAGTGACCAACCAGACGGGGTGAGGAGGGGTGAGGAGGGGGTGTTTGAAAGGGCTCCTGTCAGGAAACGTCTGGTGCACCAATCTGGGGTTAAGGCTTGCTGTAAGCCGTGTAGATCGTGTGTGTATGAGTGGTGCTTACCGAACAACAGCCGGTCTTGTACTGGGTTGTGATTAGGCAATACAACTTCTAAAATCCTAACGACTTGGGCCCGGTGATGTTCAGATTTAGTGGTCACACGGTTAATTACGTCTTGCATCCCCGGACGCGTGTATTCAATAAAAAATAAATGCACCAGTTATGACCGCGAATGAAGACACTTGGATTTTAGTCCAATGATAATAGAAAATGTATTATTCTAGCAATAAATTGTATTAATATAACAATCAATTGTACGTAATTGACAGAACTTATTTTAATTGGTCAAGAAATCAATAAACATATTTGACCTCTTTCTTGTGATAGTAGATGCTGTGTAACTAATACAGTGAGATTTAAATGGCAAGTGGATTTAAATGGATTTTGCACTCTCATAACAATATAGATGGATGTTGAGGAGGGCAATGGTTGCCCGTTGCAAGTGCACTAATCTGTCAGAAGGTTATTGGAATGAATCTCGAAAGGCGGGTGAGGGTTCAAGCACAGAGCGCTATATTTCTTGAAGTATGATCGTATAATCGATCAAAGACTATAATACTGCTTTACTACAAAACAAAACGCAGCTAAGGAAAACTGAACAGAACTAATGGGAAAACGGGTGAGTGCACAGGTGACTAGAATTCCGGTGATTTGGGATCTGAGGGGTGAGGCGTGTGTCAGGGAGTTTGCCAGATCGGTGGTGCGTTGGTCAGAAACAAGCACACCAGTCGTGCGTAGGGCTCCGGCAGTGCTCCTCCTGTTCCTCCTCGCACAAAGGAGCAGATACCGGTCCGGCTGCGTGGTTGATGCCCTTCTACGGCGCAGTCAGATCACTATCCATGAAGTGTACTTGGTGTTATACTGTGATGATCACATGTGTTCCCTTCATTGTTTGAGCAGTGTATTATTAACTCATGACTTACTGCAGCTTTGATTTAACCAAACCAATCAAAGATGTACTCCTTGTTTACTTGGAACACTCATTAAACGGGAGGAACTACGCAAGCCAGAGTTATCCGTGGAAGGAATGTGGATCTGCCATGTCGCGTTGGCTTGCGAGAGCAGCTTCGCCACTCGCCAAGTTGTGCTGTCAAGCATTCCGGAACAGATCGAGGAAGAGATGTCAAGTCCCCCCACGCCACAATCTCTGTGCACGTGTGTGAAAAATGCCAGCAATGTAGGACGGAAGGAGGTGTGCTGGTGTAATGCGCTTCACCGCTAACCCAAAGTGCTTAATGTATCAGCCGGTTGTTTAGTTTGGCACTGAATACCGTTTACTGATTCAGATTGTGAGCTAGCTAGTTGCTGCGCTGTACTTCCCATTAGTCCAACAGCGTGACGTAAACCCGTCAACCAGTGTTTTAAATTGGCGATGCCGAGTTACATAACACCAAGCACTCTTTTCTGTGGTGGTGTTTGTGGCTTTTCTAGAATCACCGGAGTTTCTTACGTCCATCTGTGGTTCGTGACTCTTCTTCGGCCCATAATGGCACACTGTTGGTGTGAAGGACATTTTTCTTTCATTTTGTTAATGACGTCCCCCTCCATCCCTCCCTCCCTCTCTCTCTCTCTCTCCCTCTCCCCACAGCATACGTCTCTCTCTGCGAGCCGTACGGAGAAAGGGAGTGGCTGGTCAAGTCGATCACTTGGAGCGCGGTGCCGGAATTCCATCGCCTCCTGTTCAGATGAGCAGCCACACATCGGCAATTACCGTCTTCTCAAGACCATCGGCAAGGGCAACTTTGCCAAGGTCAAGCTTGCCAGGCACATCCTGACTGGCAGGGAGGTGAGACCAGACTATGCACGTGGATAGCCATGTATGGGGGGGGGGGCTAGGGCGTTGGGGGGTGTGGATGGGCTCCGTTAGACCTGGTTGGAGAAGTGGGGACTTATGAATGCACGAGGATGGGCCGGGAAATGTTAGATTTAAAACCTTGAAATATGAAAATATGTTGATGTAGCACATAGAATGCACTTTTTGTTTTGCATTGAACACACTCCCAGTAAATAGTTTTTTTCCCCTGATATATATATTTGTATTTTCTATTTATGTTTGGCATACTTGCGAGCTAGCATCTTCCCACGGCTATGGCTGCACGTGACTTGTTGGTGTAGTGAACATTGCCAAAGAGATTTTTAATAATGGCCGTTTTACAGGCTGGTTGTGATCAGAGTATGCAATGTAAGTACGTTTTTTTGTAGTTTCATAAACTACATAACCCTTTGTAGGCGTATACAACATCTCACATGTTAGCCCATAAAGCCATTACCCACATTTTAAGAGTGTAATTAAATTGTTAAAGGACAGGGAATTGGATTATGTGACAAGCATTGTGTAGTGCACCATTCAAGTATTACTCCTTAACACAGAGGAGTGTGTAGTGCACCATTAAAGTATTACTCCTTAACACAGAGGAGTGTGTAGTGCACCATTAAAGTATTACTCCTTAACACAGAGGAGTGTGTAGTGCACCATTAAAGTATTACTCCTTAACACAGAGGAGTGTGTAGTGCACCATTAAAGTATTACTCCTTAACACAGAGGAGT
>JACXGK010003900.1:27426-41745 GCA_016801125.1 Novumbra hubbsi | reverse complement strand
CTCAGTTGTAATAATGTTGTCTCCTGGTCTCTCAGTTGTAATAATGTTGTCTCCTGGTCACTCAGTTGTAATAATGTTGTCTCCTAGTCTCTCAGTTGTAATAATGTTGTCTCCTAGTCTCTCAGTTGTAATAATGTTGTCTCCTGGTCACTCAGTTGTAATAATGTTGTCTCCTAGTCTCTCAGTTGTAATAATGTTGTCTCCTGGTCACTCAGTTGTAATAATGTTGTCTCCTAGTCCCTCAGTTGTAATAATGTTGTCTCTTGGTCACTCAGTTGTAATAATGTTGTCTCCTAGTCTCTCAGTTGTAATAATGTTGTCTCCTGGTCACTCAGTTGTAATAATGTTGTCTCCTAGTCTCTCAGTTGTAATAATGTTGTCTCTTGGTCACTCAGTTGTACTAATGTTGTCTCCTAGTCTCTCAGCTTTGACTGCTGGTCTGTCTGGTCTGATTACGTTGTTTCTTGTTCTATTTATAATAATAATATGGTTTCTTGTTCTCTCTGTTATAAGAATGTGGTTTCTTGAGACAGAAATGCAGTCTCTTAATGTGGGTGAATGTTGTTCCTCTTTCATCCACAATGTCAGACAATAGTGATTGTCGTACATTTTCATGCTCGTGACCGTGGGAATCAAACACACAACCCTGGAGTTTAAGCCAAACATGACCCACCCTCTTTGCTTCCTGGTTCGAGTCCCTCTGTCCCCTTAGTAACCATTTAATGAGAAATCAACAGAAATCGAAACAGTCTGACTTGTCTCCTCTTAATAACCCAGCATTCAATTTGCCCTATTCTTCCATTCCAAGCTGACTGACTATTTCAAATCTGCCAGGCGAATTTTGGCTAGTCATTACTGAGCTTAAGCTACTCATATATTAGCCAACCTGCCTCACACACACACACACATGCTAAGACCAGCTGTTCTGCGTCGTTATGACTGTCAAATCATCATGGGTCTACGGGGTATCATCTGTAATGTCCCTGCATGCATCCAACTGTTTGGGATCTTCCTGAGGAAACTGTGATCAGGATGTTTAATCAGACATTAACGCTCGCCTGGGGGGGTGGGGGGGGGGGTGGGGGTGGGTGGGGGTGTCGGGTCCCCTATCCTGGCTGTCCCCGCCAGAAAGCGGAGGTCAAATGTGGTCTGCATTCCAAATCGCAGAACATACTCCTCTGCCTAAAGCCGTACTATGACTGTTATGCAGTAGGTGTCCAAGTTATTATTAGAATGTAACACTGAATTCAGACACTAAAGATGGTCCCAAAAAGAGCACTAAATGGATGCTTCCCGGTAGGGCATAGAGCTTGTTATAAGAAGCACTCTCGTGGGAGTATTCTCATATCTGGGCTGGGGCAAACGCTACTTTGCTATCATGACCATTTTGGTCAAGGTGCTCCTTAGTCAGGGGCACAACAACATTTTGGTCACTCGAGGCTTCGACCTAACAACGTTTCTGGATGCTGGCCGAACGCCACACATGTTGGAAGACACTCATTCTTCCTGCAAAATGGATCCTTTCCTCACCTGCCCTGGACCTTGATGTCGGAGATGGCGTAGAAGTAGCGGGACAGGTTGTTTTCATCCACCACGGTGGACCCGGTGGCCGGTTTCAGCAGCCGTATCCTCAGGTCCGTCACCGTGAAGAAGTCCCGAAGGTTCCTGGTGGTATCGAGTTGACCGTACAGCGACGCCATGTTGTGAAGCCGCGGCCCGGCGAACAGTGCAAAGCGGTCCTTGATCTCGAACCGGACGGTTTTATCGTACTTCCACACGTAGCCCCGGGAGTAGTCCTCCGTGCAGATGATGTCGAGGAGCGTCCGCTGGGTCAGCTCGTTGACGGTCCTGGGGTCCATGGCGAAGGCGTCGAGGCAGTCGGTGGCGTAGTACTGGTAGGGCATCCAGGTTTTACCGTAGTCCAGCGATTTCTCCAGAAGCATCTGTTCAGGCCGTCCAGATTCGAAGGTGAGGATGATGTCGTCAGTAAGCTCGATGGTCTTGTTCCAGGATAGCGTGACGTTGACCTCCAGGGGTTTGGGGAACTTCTTCCAGGACGTCGACTGCCAGAAGGTCGTGGGGTTGCGCCCCTCGAAGTCAAACATGAGGTCAGGGGGGTGGGCCAGTTCTTCTGTTGCGGCATCGCACTCATTGTTGCACATGTAAGGGTTTTCCTGTTGGAAACAAAGAAAACCGTGCACTTCATTTTACAGTAATTATACTTTCACCAGTCTTTGGTTCAAATACATCTATATGGACATTTTTCTATAGAAAAACAAGGCAGAAATACTCTGTTTGTCATAGCAACCATGGAAACCAAGTTCGGTGAAAATCGGACTAACGGTTTCTGAGATACGTCCTCACGTCTTGTTTGGTGCCCTGGTCGCCAAGTTTGATTGACTGGCAAATCTTTTTTATAATCAAAAAACCTTATGCTAACTATTGTGATGATTCGTCTGAAGATCAAATAACTTGGGTTAAACGTATAGGAGTGCATTTTAGTTAATGTATTTGTGTTTTTGCTTTTCAGGTGTTGACAAACATTCCAAAAAAAAAAAAAAAAAGAAATTATTTTAAAATAAATCAAATCGAAAAGCCATTCGATTATGTCTGAAGTACTGTGAATAATATTAACGTCAATGTGTTCTGATGTCAACTAGAGGTTAATAGGTACAAAGGACCCCTTCCATTCAACACCATACACTGACTCACTCCTCATTATAATACCCCTCCACCCTTTATTAATATCATTTGACTCCACCCCTTCGTCATGACACTGTGAACCCTATCAATTGATTGAACGTTCCAAATGAACGTGGAAATCAATGCGTGACAGTTCAAGGCAGACGCCCGTTCATTTACCAGACCAAAGTGCCAGGGTCAGAGGTTCCAGGCTTGTCTGTCTCAGATGTATTTACCCCCATCACTGCAGACCCTCTGCTGAAAACATTGTGTCATTGATATTCCTGCTAGTCCTCTATTGTCGATGGACGAGGAATCCTCAATGCATGTTTGAATGAGCAGAATAAGCACTGGTCTGCTCGCATTCATCCACAGAGCTTCATCCCTGCTGTGTGTGTATGTGTGGGTTTTAAACACACACACACACACATTGACATTCATCTCACCTCTATTTAACAGAGGCCAGCTGCAGATTAGATTTTGATGACCTATAGAATGTCTAGTTGGCCTGTAATCATGTCAGAAAACTAATGCTAGTTATTTGCACTTATTGCCGCAGAGTAATTATGAGGTTGTGATACATCCAGCAGATTCAAACCAGTCTTCCTGTTTAACTCAGGGCCTGAATAAGAGGCCATTGTGGTTAGAGTGTCTACCCAGGGATGAGGTGCGATGGATGGAGAGAAGTACGATTACAGGATGGAATGGGGGGACCATCGGGGTACCATGTCGTAATTTGATCATCCTGCTGATGCAGGAAATGCTAACTTAAATTATACTCAAGGTGTAATAGTCTATCACCACACGGAGGTGATCAAATGCGCTCACGCCACTGTAAGTTGCCGGATTCTGTTGTGTTTGAGATAGCCGCGCAATTTTTCGTTTTCTGTGTTCAGCAGAATCTCGTGAAGCAGGCGATATAAACCCTTACGGTAATCCATTACTAGAATGCCTTATTTGGACCCGGGGACTTAGGAGTCGTTGGTTCTACTCGTCTTGTTACATAGACATTTGCCAAATGGTTGGAGCCACACATTCATAAGTGAATCGGTTTGAATCAGACGAGTCTCTGGAACACAAGGATGTGTTTCACGGTCAGATGCCCACCAGCCATGTATGGAACCGACCAACGGCTGAGCTGACGAATCAGTGGAAAATCACCCTTATCAGGTGCATTTTCAAATAAAATGTCTTACATTTTAACACAATACAAATATGTTCTATGTTCAGGAGAGTCCTTTGTCTGGAAAGAAGGGAAAGGATTTGGCTTTGCTCTAAGAAACCCACAGACTGATACACAATGGTATGAGTAAGGACAGAACGCGTGAATGCGTGCGACAGAGTGGAAATATAGACACCACTCTTATATTAAATATTTGAGCAAAACTTCATTTTTTCAACATCTTATGGAACACTTGGTACATTTTGTAGTCTGCTTTCATGCACAACAAAACTAAAGGCAGTTATTATAATATCATTTAGGAAAAGAAACGTAGGTCCTACAGCTCCATCTCAAAACCAAAATGATCTATGTTAAATTCTCGGGCTGCACTGATAGCACTACCTCATTGTAGATATGGAAGTACCAAACTTTGAGATCTCCCAATGCCGGGTACTGATCTGATACTGTCATTTTCATTTTGTATGTGCTATGAACGCAGTAATTATTGTACACTACCAAATTCAATGTCATACAACTTTGAATTAACAGCTTCATCTCATCCCATAAGAAAATGTGTCCAAATGCAGTCCCAACTCACATTTCCTGTCTCTGCACCAACACGTTGCTGTAGGCTTGTGTAAACACAGGAAGACATGGCACCTGTAGTTAGCAGTAGTTAGAGTGTCAGAGTTCTCTAGTTCTATAGCGATAGTACGGTAATGGGTGGGTAGGTGTCTATGCAGGGATCGTAGAAGGCAGGAAGACACCAAAGGTGCAATGCATTGTGGTGAATCATGTCGTACCATTTACCCCCTGAAGTGATTAGACTGGCATTATTCCCCCCCTCCTGTTCCCACCCGTCCGCTTTCACCTGCCTCTAATGGTCGCCTCAGAGGCGAGGAACAGAGAGAGGTAGCGGGGTGACGGCAGAGGAAATAAAGACAGAGATTCAGGGGGGTGGGGGGGAGGGTAGTGAAGGCGGGGGAAAGGGGAGGGAGATATAAAGAAGACAGAAGGAGAGAAACTAAACACGGTGAGGGAAGGTGGGAGAGACAAAGAGAGGGAGGATAGAGGGATGAAGCAAGGCTAGGGGAGAGATAGAAAAGAAAGAGACAAAGAGAGAGAGAGAGAGGGATGAAGCAAGACTGGGGGAGAGATAGAAAAGAGGAAGAAGAGATGGAGAGAGGACAGAGGCATGAAGCAAGCCTTGAGAGAGCCTCTATTATGTCAGCTTGAAACTAATCTTCTATTTGTGTTTCATTTGATGTCACGGCCAGACACTAGGAGTAGTGCTGTTCTGAGACTTAAACTGTGTGTGTGTGTGTGTGTGGTGGGGTTGTTCACATAACTGCTGCTTCACCCAGACACAACAAATTACCAACGTTGCTTTGTCCCTGCTTAACGTTAGGATCATTCATTTGAACATAAACAAACTCACCTACGTTTTGATAAAAACCTGAGTAACAACTCTCAAATTTCTCAAAAAATGTTCATGCCCTCTGTTCATTTAAATTTGGCCTTTTAGTTACTTAGGCACCCTTAGAATGTCAGATGGAACCACCCAGGCCAATAATAGTAACTTCTCATTCAGCAAAGTAGCTATCAACAAAGTGCTTTGAAGGAATATTCAAAACCACAATATGCAAACATACATTTCTGAAAGACAGTGACCAGGGGATGTGGGATGGGGGCTGTGGAAATATTTTAGAAACTCTTTGAATTTTGCCCGAAGGAGGGGAGGGGCCACTGCTCTTGATCCCTGATTGGACATGATTTAGAAGGCCACACGCCTGTCTCGACTGGAGGTCCAGCATTTAACAGTGCCTCTCACAACCAAGCCGTGAAGACAAAAAGCATCTCTGTGGACTTCCAAGGATTGTGTCTCTGCATTTACACGAGGATGGTTTTAGAAAACACATTGAGACACATTCCCAGGAGAATGTCTGTGTGAAATGAAAGTTTGGAATCACCAAGAATTATGTGGCAAGAAGGACCCTGGTTAGGGAGGTGACCATGCACCCAATCTAATAGAGCTTTAGAGTTTATCTGCAGAGGTTGGATAACCTACCAGAAGGACAACCAACTCTATAGAACTCCATCAATCAGGGCTTTATGGCAGGGAGGCCGGACAGAAGCCTGAGAAAAAGGAAAATGTCACCAGGCTACTGTCCTACTGTGATGCATGGTGGTGGAAGCCTCATGTTATGGGAATACTTTTCAGTGGCAGTGACTGATAGAAAGGTCAAGATTGAGGGAAGGGTTAGGGTTGTAGATTGATGGTAAGAACAATAAATAAACGATAAATGTAATTTAAATGTATAAAACCAACAAAATAGGGAGAACGTAAAGGGGTCCGAACATCAAAGGCACTGTTTTTTTAGACAGTCCCTCTGTGCCTCAAATGGTGCTGCAGAGACTCCCACACGCTTTACCCTTAACTTATTTAGTAATGCTTACAACGCTGTGTGATCTAACCAGTCAGTAAAGGTAGACTGCAAACCAAACAGTTGTTAAATCAAGACACATACTATTGATTTCAAACCAGGTGGGTGGTCTCTCTTGTACAGTGACATACTAACACAAGAGCACAGACGCAGACAGTCACACAGACACACACACACACACACACACACCAATCAATAACCTAATACAATGGAGCAATGGTGGAGAATCGATAGGATTTAAGACAAAGGTCAGGGCCTGTTGTTTTGGTTATTTAACAACAAAGCATAGAGATCAATATGGCTCTCCGGTCATCCAAGTATGATACACATTTCAGGGAGGAAATTGAAAAACCATACGTTGTCCGTTCTAGCCTTTGCTTACCGACAGACATGAGAATGAAGAGATCGGCAAACGGGCGCAGGCAAATATAGGCCTACAGAGAGAAAGTGAGAGTTGTGGGAGGGATGGCTGTTAATATGGCAGACGTCTCCACCACCAGAAAAGCTGATCCAAAAAGCCACGTCTCAAAACAATCCGCGGCTCTGTATCAATCTACTGCTGAGCCGAACATACATGTCCGTTCTGAATTCTGAAAGCTACTGATCTGCCAGAGCTCCTGGACACGTGCTGTGGTAGACCTAATTACCAGATCAGAGGAACGGGGGGGAAACAACTGATCGCGACTAATTGTGTCTTTCTCGCCCTGAAGCCAGCAGGGCTACACTTACCCAATACAAAGTCGTCAAGAAGAACAAGAGTGATCGAGGACGGCAGGACAGATTTGATAAGAGAGAGAAAGAGAACATGGAAGGAGACAGAGGATCCAGGGAAAGACCCTGGAATCCTGAAAGGTGAGTCCCTGTTGTCATGAATCATGTCCGCTAATAGCTTATTGTCAGGTCTATTAGACCATGCTGAGGTCATCTCACCAGCTGACCAAACGAGGTTGCGGTAAATCCTGCCAATGTTAACACATAAATAACCACAAGGCATCCATTGTTGGCCTTGGTGGTCTGTTCCTGTTAGACCAGGACTGGCGTTAGTCGTGACCAAAACTCTGACGCCAAGACTGTAGGCATATGCTGATCACTCAAACCTGATTGGGTGTCATAATGGTTGCCGACAGGGACGCATCAATAAGAAAATGATTGGCCAACACATATTACCAACTTATTATCTCTTTCTTTCTTTTTCTATATATATTAGGGCTGGGGGAGTTAACATGTCCATTTTCGCGATTCATTTGAAACATTTAACAGGTTAAAATTATTTAACTCAATTAACGGAGCACTTTTTTCGAGGGAATCACAAACACTATAGCCTCGGTTTTAAGCACTTGCTCTTGTGACAGCTATTGTTTGTTAGTGATGGTAATCTACTGACTAGGGTCTTTGAATGTCCACTATTGCAAACAGTGATCATATTCCGAATTAAGAACTCCTAAAGCAACTAATACATTTATAAATTACAGTAGGCTGGCAATTGAAAAGACAAATAGTTTGACTGGGTCTTTGGTAATGCCGTTCTTAATTTTTGTCACAATACAGTGTCATTCTGTAGCTCTATGGAATTGAGCAAATTGAGCTCAAATGTCTTGAATATAAGAAATTAAAAGCATAAGTGTAATACTTTCAAACCCCAAAAAAGCAAAGTTAACAGTTTTTATCGTATGCAAATACAAAAATCATATGAAAAAAAGTATTCAAATGTGGTAAAAGTGCATGCTCAACTCAATAAATAGATTTTCACAATCAATCTTAACATTTCTGATGTCAGCATATTTAGAAAAAAAAATTAACATGTAAATAAACACAAAGTTCACTGATGGTTCATATAGCCAGAACTGTGTGTAGTTTTCAAATTCCAAATATGCATTCATAAGACTTGATCCAAGAGCATTTTGAGCCCTTGCAGCCTCTTGCACTCAATCAATTACCAGGTGACGTCAATTAAGTCTGTGAGGGTTCAGGGCTTTATGGGAGACATTGGGATTGGGCCCTTAAAAGTTTGTTGTTTATAATGTTGCTGCATATAATTTATGGGAATGACTATGCCCTATATATATATAAGAAATATATTATCTTAAAACAAAATGCATATTGGATGCCTATTCCGACGAAAGTACAATTGGTGTAAAATAATTGGTAAAAATGGATTCAATCTGGTACTGACTGCTAATTGGATAATGATTGCTGGCCAATAACAACTTTAACACAGTCACATGCACATCAGGTACATTGTTGCAAAGTAAACATCCAAATAGCTGTCTTTTGTAGTTCTGAACATATTATCCAGACCTTTTTCTTATCTGCAATCACATGTTCACGCTCTGCAAAAATCTACATTTGGCGCATAACAATAAGTGCTATCAGATCATAAGCTGGTGCTAAATACACAAACAAGCAATTATCTCATGTGCCAGTAGTCAGACCCTTTTTCCAGAACTTTGTGTGTAACGATGACTAGTGTCAGCAAATCTGTGTACGAACAACATCCTATTTTGATCATGTACAAAGCCCTCTTGCAGAAACCTCTACCATATCTGACTACCACCAAATCCCAGAAATTCACAGGACAAGAACACATAACTGTTTAATGCTGGGTGTGACAGGGTGTCTTCAAAACTAGGTAGAACTTAGGTATTTACACCTCACACAAGTAGAGTAGTGCTTTAGTCAACTGCTTGAGGTTTCTTTGCTTGATAGATGTGTTTTAAACCACTGCCCCAGTCCTTCCTTAAGCTCATGCTTTTCAAGTGTTTTACTTGCTTAGACTGATTCAATTGATTGACATTACCTCAGCACTTGTTAAAGGAACTATGTATTTCTAACATTATGAGAGGTTTTTAAATCTTGCATCGTCTGAAGATTTAAGGGGTTAGATCATGGCTTGAGAGGTAGACGGGTGGTATTGATGAATCCTGTGTAGTTGAATTGGTACTGCACGCACTTGCAACGCCAGGGTTGTTTGATTCCCATGGAAGACTATTTAAATGTTACAAATGTAATTGAGTACACTGATGTCATGGGCTTGTCTGGGAAACTTCTGGATTATAAAACCTTTGGACTTGTCCTCCATTCTTCTGTGAGGTACTGTACCCACTTGTCTGGGAAACAGTCAGATTGTAATAATGTTGGACCGGTCCTGCATTCTTCTGTGAGGTACTGTACCCACTTGTCTGGGAAACAGTCAGATTGTAATACTGTTGGACCGGTCCTGCATTCTTCTGTGAGGTACTGTACCCACTTGGGAGAAGCAGCTCTGGGCGTCAGAAGACGTCTCTTCAGAACTGCTGATCCTCACTTTGAGTTCTCCTCCTCAGCACTACTGTATCCTGTAGCTCATGTGCCTCTCATGCTTCAGACTACTCCACAAATAATGTCAAAAGATCAAAAACTGTCAGTCAAGTGAAACGAAACAAGCTGGTATGGTGTCCAGATGCACCTAGCTAACCAAGCCAAAACATGTCAAACTGACAGTAAATCTGTACATTTGGGACTCAAAAGTAAAAAGCTATTTTTTCTCCATGGAAAGTAAACATAAATAACAGAGTATGCTAATAATTCCTTAGTTTTGGGGTTATTTGGTCTAGCGTAAACAACAGCTTTAACACTGACAAAATGTCAATTGAAGGCCTGTGATAAACTGCTGTGTGTGGAATGTGTGTTTGTGTGTATGCATGGGTCTGTGTGTGTGAATGCATGTGTCTATGTGCTTCCTGTCAATCAGTGGATTTGGCCCGGGTGATAAATTCACAATCCAATGACAGACCACTAGGATAGATGGCCACATGCAGTTCAACCAATCAGTTTGTCTGACAGATCATCTGGACCTGAAGCCCAGATCATAGATTGAACTCAAGTCAATATTTTTCATGGTCCCCCGCATGTCAGCAGAAGCCTTCGGAGCATCCCACCTGGGGACACTGTGTGAGCTACTGCCCAAAAGACGTATCGCAGTTTCCCAGTGGATGGGCAGGAAACCACAAGCTCACGATGAGATAGGGTTATAAACACAGGTCGTAATGTATGAGGACTACGATGAGATAGGGTTATAAACACAGGTCGTAATATATGAGGACTACGATGAGATAGGGTCATAAACACAGGTCGTAATGTATGAGAACTACGATGAGATAAGGTCATAAACACAGGTCGTAATGTATGAGGACTTTGATGAGATAGGGTCATAAACACAGGCCGTAATATACGAAGGCTACAATGAGATTTCAGTGTTTTAGTGTGTGTGAGAGAGGGTGTAAGTGTGTATGTGTTTCACTGTGTGTGAGAGAGCAGCATGTTCATCTGGCTTTGAATGATGTGTTTGTTGAGTCTAACAAGCTTCTTAAAAATAGTCACATACTACACAGTCACATACTAAACAGTCACATGCTATACCGTCATGTACTAAATAGTAATGTGCTAAATAGTCCTGTGCTAAATAGTAATGTACTAAATAGTCATGTGCTAAATAGTAATGTACTAAATAGTAATGTGCTAAATAGTCCTGTGCTAAATAGTCCTGTGCTAAATAGTCATGTACTAAATTGTCATGCGCTAAATAGTCATGTACTAAATAGTAATGTGCTAAATAGTCATGTACTAAATAGTCAGGTACTAAATAGTCATGTGCTAAATAGTCCCTCTCGGTCCATTCTTCTCTCAATTGTTGACTCTCTTTCGATTCTTCCCTCTAACATTCTCTTTTTCTATTATTCCCTCTATTATTCTCTCTATTCTATCCTTCCCTCTCCCACTCCATGTCTCCTTCTGTCCTTCTTACATTCTTTCTTCCACCATGTTTCAGCATCTCTATTCAATGCCATGTCTTAATAAGGCCTTATTAGCGTGAATCCCACATCCTTTACTCTCTCTCGTTAAATCCTTCCTATTCTTTCTCTCTTTCTCTCTCCAATGCGGTGCCTTCCCCCAGACTTATTAGTGTGAATCCCACATCCTCCCGTCTCTCCACAGGAATCCTCCCCCCTCCTCCCCATGACGCCATTCCCTTCCCCATCAGAGCTGAAGGTGTGTTAACCTGGCCTTAGTGTGAATCACAAATCCTCCTTTCTATTGCACCCCAATACATCACATATCCTCCTGTAGTTTACAGCTCCACCCACTGGCGATGGGCTCTGATGGAGTAATATGTCCCATATGCCCCCTGGGCACAGATCCTTCTGGAATGACCTCCGCCCAGACCCCCCTTCTGTTCTAAATAACACATTGTGCTTGTGTCTTGGTCAGAAGTAGTGCATCCTACTAAGAGAAATAGGGTGTGGTTTAGCACACGGATCCTGTCTAGCACAGTGGCGTGCTGACAAACATAAACAAGATAAAACAGGAAAAGAGACGCCAGAACAAAAAATAAATAAAATAATGAAGAGAGAAAAGGAGAGAATAGAGAAAGAGAGAGAGAACAAAAAAGAGAGTGGAGGAGAGAGGAGAGCAAAAGAGAGAGAATAGAGAGAGAATGAGAGGGAAGGAGAGAGAGAGTGAATGGAAGAGAGAGGAGGAGAGAGAAGGAGAGAGAGAGTGAATGGAGGAGAGAGGAGGAGAGGGAAGGAGAGAGAGAGTGAATGGAGGAGAGAGAAGGAGTAGGAAGGAGAGAGAGAGTGAATGGAGGAGAGAGAAGGAGAGGGAAGGAGAGAGAGAGTGAATGGAGGAGAGAGGAGGAGAGGGAAGGAGAGAGAGAGTGAATGGAGGAGAGAGGAGGAGAGGGAATGAGAGCAAGAGTGAATGGAGGAGAGAGGAGGAGAGGGAAGGAGAGCTAGAGTGAATGGAGGAGAAAGAAGGAGAGGGAAGGAGAGATAGTGACTCGAGGAGGAGAGAGGAGGATTGAGAAGGAGAGAGAGAGATATAAAAGACAGGGTTAGGGTTGGTGGAGTGAGATCACTTCACATTAATTATCAACTGCTCTCCGAATCCACCCCATGCTTCTATATCCTGAGGGGGTGTATTTAACACCACTTTATTAGCCTGGGTGGTGCTACTGATGGTGCACACGTGTGTGTTTCTCTGTGTGTATGTGTGTGTGTGTGTGTGTGTGAAGTTGAGTTTGGAAGGCTGAAACACCATGAAGTCAGGATTCAATCAACAGCTCCTCTGGGGGAGAGTGTTTCAGGGCGCCTTCACAACGGCACCCTATTTTAGTGTACACTATGGAGAACGCACATGGTCGTGGTCCTGCGTGCTACATGGGGAACAGGGTGCTGTTTGGGACGCGCCATGGGACTCTACCCACAGTCCTTCACTGCCCCCAAAAATAAGCTCTTACAAAATATGAATGCCTGCTATTCAGCCATTGTCCCTTTTGTAAGTGCAGCGTGCTGAATGGAGTCAGTGGCCGGTGTTCAGGGAGATGCCTAGGGTCACTAATGACAAAGGACTTTCGGAGCGGAGGGGGGGTGAAAGACCAAGCGAGACAGAAAGATATGGAGAAAGAAGGGATGGAGGGAGGGAATTAAAGAGAAAGACAAAGCTCGATAGGAAGTGAGACATAATACTTCTGAGCATCAATAACTGCCGTCAAGCGTACTTTCCAATCAAGGCTTTTAATAGAATACATCGTCAGGTCAAATGATTGTTATCTTGTATATCTCACAGGGATTATCAACCCCAAATTATCTGAACTAAAACAGTGCAAACATGTCTCTCAAATGGCCTGTTTTATCAAGCGGGACATACGCTTGCTAATTAACATCTACATATATTTCCTTATTTATTTATAAGGAACTCATATTTGCCACCTCCAAACATGGCACTGTCAACAACATTTGCTCCTGTAGACCAATAATTCAGTAACAATTTTAAAAGCAGAGTAATTAACAGGTTTTATTAGCATCTGTTGGTAACAGTCGCATTAAATTGTGAGGACAATCTGGCAAAAATGGATCGGAGTAAGATTTCCATAAAACGTATCTTAGCTAGTTTCAATTAAATTAGCTATTTTAGACATTTGTATTTGTATTATGCCGTAATACATTTCGTGAGAAGCAGCTCGTATTAAATTCTTGCGAACTTGACAGTGTTACAGGTGACATTCATGATTGACATTGGGTTCAAGTCTTTTGGCCTTGGGCACAGTCCTAGTGGTTTGTAGATAGCATGTGCTTAAGGATTGTTGTTGCCTGATCCACTCAAGACACAGACAGCTTTAACATTTGAGCCAGTTTATTACAGCAGGAATATAATCCCACCGCCACATGAAATATGATTTCTTTTGGGGATTATTGCTAATGGCTTTCTCGTAAAGGGAAATCAAGTCTGACATTTTCAAGTGGAAATAAAAAAAACAACTGTAAAAGCCTTTTTTAAACCTTACAGGTTAACTCCTAGATGATCAAACTAAGATTTCTGTTCACTCTCTTTCTGTCTCTGCCCGTGTCGTCTCCAGGAAGCTACTGCAGGTTAACTGGGGGCAGTGAGGGGTTGATGTGATCATGGGGGCAGTGAGGGGTTGATGTGATCATGGGGGCAGTGAGGGGTTGATGTGATCATGGGGGCAGTGAGGGGTTGATGTGATCATGGGGGCAGTGAGGGGTTGATGTGATCATGGGGGCAGTGAGGGGTTGATGTAATCACAGGGGAAGTGCAGTAAAGAGTCAAGGATTAAGTCAAACACTGAGACTGGTGTCTCTAAAATAAATGAATGGTGGATGGAGGGCGACGACTGGGAGACAGAGAGACGACTGGGAGACAGAGAGGTAGAGTTGGGATTTCCACTGTGAAAACCAAGTATATTAAATAGTTCTTCTTAAGCACTTAAGGTTCCTTGAAGAGTTCCTCCCGGTGGGCTGTACAACGCTCCTGTCTGGAAATGGAGGTCCTTCAGGGCCTGTGTTGATTATGCGGCTGACATGCAGCTCCCCGGTGGGTAGTGTGGGTGGGGGACTCCAGGGCACATGCAGCTCCTCAGGGGGTAGTGTGGGTGGGGGACTCCAGGGCACATGCAGCTCCTCAGGGGGTAGTGTGGGTGGGGGACTCCAGGGCACATGCAGCTCCCCGGGGGGTAGTGTGGGTGGGGGACTC
>JACXGK010003900.1:9846-27326 GCA_016801125.1 Novumbra hubbsi | reverse complement strand
GCACATGATGGCCAGATCCGAAGAATACATTTCGCTATCTGGAGAGTTAAAGAGCCACTTGGTTGTGTATTTGCAGTGTTATTAACAACATCCCAGTGTCTCAGGGACTCTTAAGTCAATTCCAGAAGCTTCATATGATTTTTGTTCAATCTGTTAGTTGTTTCACAAAACATTTTCCATGATTATTTTTATTGTATATTTAAGTAATAAGGCTAAGGAGGGTGTGGTATTTGCCTGATGTATTACAGCTAAGAGTTCTGAACCTGGACCAATATATCACAGCTAAGCACCTGGATATGGCCCTTATCTGTGATATATTGGTCATATACCATAAACCAGACATGGCTTATTGCAATGCAATTACAACAGGACAAAGTTATTAGATCTTATAATAGTCCTATTGATGGTGTACAGTCTTCTGCTGATACGCTTTTGTTATGGTTTGGAAACATAAAAGAATAAGGTAGAATACCTAGGGTCTGCTATCCTTTTAGTTCACTATGATCATCCATCATTTCAAGTAGAATTCCCACTCTCAGAGGCCTATGTCTTTATTTTTTTATATTTTATTAACACCTAAATCCCAATTCTAGCTGTTTCACTTCCATGCTGTCAGAAGATAATAGTTGAGTAACGGTTTCTTTCATGCCGACCTCCAATACAAGCCGGTGTTATGCAGAGATCTTGACATGGTTGACCTATGCATCATTACTCCAATCACAGCCAGGTAAGTCTGTAGCTCCTTTAAAGTGATTGTTGATCCTTCTTGTTTGAACGCTGAGTGGTAGGGATGGCATTATATGCCATCCCATATGGGTGGTGTGATTATTGCAGAATGTTCTATGGTCTTCAACTTCCCGACCAGTAGTCTTTGAACAGCAACTTCAATGGTTCACAGGGGTGGCAATGTTCATGTAAATGTGTTCTTGTCAGGTTATCGTATTTCATCTGAGCAATATGGGCAACACAGGGATGTAATCATTATTATTTTGTTTATAATTTCCCAACATAAATCTATTGTCAGCTTGCAATTATGTATTTTGAGTTTTAGTGTTTTGTAATAAAATATCAAAAAGAAGGGAGCGCCAAGCCTTACTAAGCCAGATGGTCTTGAGCTCTGTTCACAAACACAGGCAGACCCCTCAGAGTCCCGGGACAACAAGACAATTAGACCCAAGAACATCACAAGAAAATTACAAATTATTATTTGGAAAACATTATCAAATTGGAATTCCACCTCGCCCAGAATACCTAACCACGTTGTTAACCCGTTGTTATGTAAAGCACTGACTATATAGAGACTCATGAAGCAGATCCTCACATTCAACACTGCCCATCATAAACAGACCTGGCTCTCAAAATGGAGCCACAAAAGTTGTGGAGCTGCTGCTAATTCTTCTTGCGTTCATTTTGTTTGGGTCTTTTTTTTTCAACAAATGACATGAATCGAGGCAAGGGGAAGCAAGGTAGTATACAGACACACACAGACACACACACAGGCCTGCAAACCCACACACCTACACACAGAAGGTGCGGTGTGTTCAAAGAATTAAACATTGAACATCCATTCTATGATGCAATTCTACAACTCTGGGGGAAAGTGTGGGATTCGGTTCCTGGTTCCAACCAGCGTGTGCCTTGTGATTGGTTAACGGACCTCATCTGCATGCACCACATGGCTGTGGTGTAAGAGGGAGGCTTCTGAGACTAAGGTCACGTATGTCTGTCTGCCTGCTTCTCTCTCCTTATGTTCCCCTCTGCTACTCTGTGTTTCTTACTCTTGTCTTCTCACTCTCTCAACCAAGCCTTAATGTCTACAAGTCTGCTCACTAAAACTAGTCTTTAATCCATCTCTCTACCACTCTCAACAGAATGCTACACACACACTTATGTACAACTGTCTATATCTGAGTGTGTTTTTCTGTGTGTAGTTTTTTTGCATACATCCCATCCCTTGTAAGTCTGCTGTGCTGGGTACAATACAGTAGCGTCCGTGGGCTGAAACCTACCACCTCATTCAACACAATCACAGAGAGCTGTGCCTGTGTCTCCGTGTGTCTGTGTGTATTCGTGGTGGTGTGTCATTTGTGTGTCTGTTTTTGTTCGCCTATGTTTATTTGTGTTTTTCTGAGTGTGTCTTTGTGTGTTTGTGGTAGCGTGTCTGTACGTGTCTGTATGTGTGTGTGGTTTTGTGTTTGTCATTGTGTGGTTGTGTATGTGTCTGTGCGTGTCTTTGTGTTTTTGTGGTAGTGTGTCGGCATGCGTGTGTGTGTGTTTACTCCCCACTCACCAGTGCACAGTAGGTCTCAGGTGGGTCTCCACAGGTGATGTTAGGCGGGTCCAGACTGACGGACAGAAACTTGGTCATATCAGTGGCCTCCGGCTGACAGGCCATGTAGTCCCACGTCACGCCTTCCTCCGTGTAGATCTGACTCTTACACACGTCATAGTGCCCCCAGGCCGCCGGATAGTGCTGCATGGACACACACACACTCACGCACACACACACGCTCACAAACACAGCCTGCAGCATGAACATCGCTGGACAGCGCAAGGTGGCTCTAGCCGCTCGGGACTAAATGTCAGCCTCTTTTCACGCCCAAAGAGAAGATGGACCAAGCAATCTGAAGATGGGCCTGAACTTCAAAAAGTTGGAGCTCTCTAGGGAGGTGGGCAGAGCATGTTGTTGCAGCTTGGTGTTAGCTTCAGGCTGTAGTTGCAGCTTCGTGTTAGCTTCAGGCTGTAGCTGCTGCTTGGTGTTAGCTTCAGGCTGTAGCTGCTGCTTGGTGTTAGCTTCAGGCTATTTTTGCAGCTAGGTGTTAGCTTCAGGCTGTAGCTGCTGCTTGGTGTTAGCTTCAGGCTGTAGCTGCTGTTTGGTGTTAGCTTCAGGCTGTAGCTGCTGCTTGGTGTTAGCTTCAGGTTACTGTTTGTGCGGCTGTTGACAGGCTACAGGGTGGCTGCTGGGCTTTTCTAGTTGCCACTCGCGATGCTGGTTGTCACTCAATGGCCAATGGGTTCCTTCTGAAGTTTTGCACTTTGTTGAAGATTCAGCATAGAGTGAAGGGAAGGGACATTGATTCCCCTTCTTGTCAACCAATGGTTGTGAGAGGTCTCAGGTTGTCGTGTTGTCACTCATTGTTGAACTCTGTAGGAGACAAGAGAGATGAGAAGTCTAACATAACCTCAAACCTTACCGAATTCTATGCCTAACTGTCAATTGACACAAAATATCCTCATGAATCATTTTAAACTGTTTTGTTCTTGATTCACGTATCGAAACATGTTCACACACCAAACACACACAACACACCTGCTCACGCAAATAAAATTAACATCATGGGCTACATCGTACATGAGGGTGTGTGGAAAAAGATTGGAAACATAACTGAGAACAGCAGCTGACGTTAGACTAGTAAATGGGCCAGGTCCGGAAAAGAACGATTGTTGTAAACTATACTTAAACCTGAACAGGGACGGAATGGGACAACATACCATTTCCGGTTAACATTTCCAAGACCTTTGTCATCCACTTGAAATCCCCCAAAACATCCTAAATGAAAAAACAAAAAAATCCTAATAAAAAACATTTGTCATTTTTTCCCCTAATTTTCCTCCTTCAGTCTGGCCTTACCGAAACGTCAGCTGAAGGTGATTTCACAAACCAAGTCTATATCCCAAGACATTCTTTTGTGGTTGTCCAGTCACCTTGTTTAACATAAGTTTAAACTTCCATAAGCTTTGATAGAATATTATATTATGTTATTAAGAAATCCTTCAACCACAACAGACAGGTTTTTGCTAAAGACATTATCATCACTTTTAATCTATACTTATTATTACTGAGTATTAAATTATATAGCTTTTTTATATATATATATATATCTTGCCATTTCATACCACTGTTGAACAGAAAAGTAATGAGAGGTAGAAGTATTTTTGCGTAAGAGCATCAGGGTGTATTGAAATCCATGCTGGAGCAGTTCATGTGCACTGGGTCAAGGCTGCTGGACAATACCAGGCCTCCGGGGTTTTGAACTACAAGGATTGTCCCCTTTGACAGTAGCCAACATTCAAAAGGCAGTTTGAGGTAATCGTGTTCAAGTCAGGCGGTAGCCACAGTTGGATCCTTTCCCAGTCTTATTCCTGAACCTCTTTACATCGCTCCATATCTTAATAGAACCCACATGACCTATATCTATCCTTTAAATGTACCAGGATTCAAACACACCCGGAAATTACTTTTTTTGCTGCAGCATCAAATTATTTCTTCACCACTGATATTAAAAGACTCAGAGAATGCTCAGTCTCTCCCTTCACTCACATAATGACTGATTCCCAAATGGCACCCTCTTCTACAAATTGCACTTCCTTTATCAGGGCCTTATTGGAATTTAATAAAAACCTAGTTTACCACTGATGATATACTTATAGGGCGGCATTTGCGACATACATAAAAAGATGATTCCCTGGTCAAATTACATATTCTAGGATAGGGAGTTACTGCTTCCTGGATAGAGAAGCAGTAACTCCTGTTACTGTTAGTGTGAATAAAGGGGTACTGTTAGTGTGAATAAAGGGGTACTGTTAGTGTAAATAAAGGGGTACTGTTAATCAGAATAAAGGGGTACTGTTAGTGAGAATAAAGGGGTACTGTTAGTCAGAATGAAGGGGGGTTGTTAGTCAGAATAGAGAGGTACTGTTGTCAAATATAGAGATGTACTGTTGTCAAGGTAGATGGATAATGTTAGCAAAATAGAGAGGTGCAGATAGTCAGAATTGAGAGGTGCAGATAGTCAGGAACGAGAGGTACTTTCAGTCAGGATGGAGTTACAGTTAGTCAGGATTGAGAGGTACCGTTAGTCAGGATGGAGGTACTGTTAGTCAAGATGGAGGTACTGTTAGTCAGAATGGATGTACTGGAGGTACTGTTAGTCAGGATGGAGATACTGGAGGTACTGCTAGTCAGGATGGGGGTACTGTGAGTCAAGATGGAGGTACTGTTAGTCTGAATGGATGTACTGGAGGTACTGCTAGTCAGGATGGGGGTACTGTGAGTCAAGATGGAGGTACTGTTAGTCTGAATGGATGTACTGGAGGTACTGTTTGTCAGGATGAGGGTACTGGAGGTACTGTTAGTCAGGATGGGGGTACTGCTCCATGCGTGGAGGAGGGGGGAGGAGGGAAGAAAGGAGATTGGGAGAAGTTAAGATCGTGTGAAAGAAAAAGGAGGGATGAAAGAATGATGGAGAAGAAGAAACAAGGGGAGGAAAGGAGAAGAGGAGAGAAAGAGAAGAGGAAGATTAAGAGGAAGTGGAGAGGAATAGGAAAGGATGTTTGATTCGCAAAATGGGCTGATGTCAGTGAAGAAGTCTTCTGTGTGTGTGTGTGTGTATGCGTGTGTGTGTGTCCGCTCGCTCACCCGTGTGTGTCAATTACAATTTTGATATCTGTCCCAGAACTCAGTATGATAAATAAGCCATTTCCTGGTGGACAGAATATCTCATACATAATAGCAATAAACGTCAGTCTTTGGCTGGGAGGGAATACTGCTGAGAACTGCTGATAGAGAAGAGATAAGTCTGTGTGTCTTTTGGGAAGTGTGTGTGTTTCTGAACAATCTCTACACAGCCGGTACAAACATGTCCCCAAACTTTGGTTGAATCAGAAAAAGTGAAGATTTAGGGTTAGGCTTAGGGTTAGGATTAGTAAAAGTTACTGGAACGGCAATCACCTTTGGTGTCCTGTTTATAAAGCTAAGTAAACAGCTGTATGGGAGTGTGTGTGTGTGTGTATGGAAGAGGACTCGAGGAATCCTGTAGGGTTTGGGGACTGGATAAGAACCTGACCAAGGGGAGTGTTATCTATGTAGTAGATAGATAAAACCCTCAGCCATTATCGCCTGCATGAATTTCATCACTCTACTGGTCAGATTAGGTTTCGCACATATAACCCTAACATATATAACATATATCTCCCTAAAACATATTTTTTATCTATCTTCTCTCTCTCTCTCCCTCTTTCTTTTCCCTCTCTCCCTCTCGCCTCTGTCTCTTTCTTTTCCCTCTCTCCTTCTGTCTCTGTCTCTTTCTTTTCCCTCTCTCCCTTTGTCTCTGTCTCTTTCTTTTCCCTCTCTCTCTCTCCCTCTCGCTCCCTCTTTCTTCTCTCTCTCTCTCTCTCCCTCCCTCTCTCTCCCTCTTTCTTTTCCCTCTCTCTCTCCCTCTCTCTCCCTCTTTCTTTTCCCTCTTTCTCCCTCTCGCCTCTGTCTCTTTTTATTCTCTCTCTTTCCCTCTTGCTTTTCTCACATCGTCTCTCTCTTTCTTACTCTCTCTGTCCTTCTCTTTGATTGGACGAAACACATCCTATCGAATGCAGCATGGAAGGGAAAGGGGAATCTTTGGCAGGACGGCCAATAGAGATTCATTATTACTGGTTACTGATGGCAGAAGAATATGACAAAAAAAGGGTGGATGAAATATGACTGGTAACAGACAGTAGATGGAATTTGACTGGTAACAGATAGTAGGTGTAATATTTCTGGTAACAGTAGATGTAATGAATGTATTGTAACAAACAGTAGACGGAAAATGAAGGGTAACTGACAGTAGATGGAATATGTCTGGTAACAGACAGTAGATAGAATATGTCTGGTAACAGACAGTAGATGGAATAGGTCTCGTAACAGACAGTAGATGGAATATGTCTCGTAACAGACAGTAGATGGAATATGTCTCGTAACAGACAGTACTCACACACGATACCAAATGAGCCACCACACGCAGTGATGTAAGCTCATGTTATAGGTTCAAGGTTACAACATCAAGAAAAACGCCAGGGCTGCTGGAAAGCATTTTATATTGAAAGACATAAATATTTCACCAGAAGTACCTTCAGAATACAGAGAGAAAGCGAGAGAGAGAGAGACTGAGGCCGGGAATGAATGGGAGAGAGGTGAGAGAGAGCAAGAGAGATAGAGAGAGAAAAAAGTGAGTTCTAAAGACGGCGGTTTCTCTTCCTGCTGTAGTTTCTGTGAACCCCCCCAGTCTGCCAGCATCTCGTCCCCTGGGTCAGCCAGGCACGCTGAAGGGTTTTAAGGATGGTAGGCAGTCCTGCCCCGTGGCTTGTATCCGTTACAACCTCCTCAGTCGACTCTTAAAAACACTCTTGATACACTCTATTTATTTTATAGTCTAACCTTCTTGCCTTTCTCTCTTTATCCACAATACACCTCCCCACCTCCTCTCTGTCTGTTAGTGTTCTCGCTCCTCTCTTCCTTCCTGACCGGTTCCCTCTCTTCCTTCCTGACTGGTTCTCTCTCTTCCTTCCTGACTGGTTATCTCTCTCTCTTCCTTCCTGACTGGTTTTCTCTCTTCCTCCCTGACTGGTTCTCTCTCTTCCTTCCTGACTGGTTCTTTCTCTTCCTCTCTCTAATTCCAACATAGTTCCATCCAGGGTGAGAACAGAGAAAGGAAAGGAGCTGTCCAGGTGCTGAAATGCAAACTGTGAAAACGTGATTGTGTATTTTAGCAGCCCAAGCTAATCGACAATCATTTCAAATGCAATTGTTTAACACTAAATGTGGCAACATCCTTTGTTTCCGTGTGTTTCTTTGAGTTAAATAGTCTTCTAAATGATTCAAATGGAAAAATATAAACGTGCCTACGGGGGTCTATTTCTGTCAAACCATATATTAGCAACAACATAATGATTATAAATTAGGGAAATTTGCTTGTTTGTACATACAGTACCAGTCACACATACTCATTAAAGAGTATTTAAAAAACTAGAGGGAATGGTGATGCAATCGACGAACTGGCCTCCACAATCACCAGAGCACCTCCCACAGGGGATGAGTTGGAACGCAGAGTGACGTAAAAGCAGTCACCAAGTGCAGTCAGGAAGCATAGTGGGAACTCCTTCAAGACTGTTGGAAAAGCATTCCAGGTGACTCCCTCTTAAAGCTGGTTGAGAGAATGCCAAGAGTGGCCCAAAGTAAAGGTGGGCTATTTTCAACGATATACTGTGCCGTCCACTTAAATTAGCATTCTTGGTAAATGTCCTCAAAACAAGCTGTGCATGAAAAAATCTAACCTTTAATTTAGGTAAAACAATAGAACTCAACAACAAACGTGTATCATAAAACAGATATCTTGTCTAATAGATGTGTTTCATAGTTGTTGGCACCCATTTGTTTAATACTTTTCCTAACCTCCCTCTGCCAAGATAACGGCTCTGAATCTCTTCTGTAATGCGTAACAGGGTGGGAGAACACATGGCAAGGGATCTGAGGCCATTCCTCCATAGAGAATCTCTCCAGAATATGTGCAGCTTAACAACCTTTTGTCGCACATCATTACTGTATTTTGGCCTGTGTCACCTCATATTTATACCCCAGCGAAACAGAAAGTCATGACATAACAAAAAAAACAAAAGAAATTCAAAACATAAAAGATGAATAGGGAAATATTTCTGCAAAAATTCCCTCATAAGAAGTTCTAGGGGTGCCAAGAGTTGAGGCACACATGTTTTGGAAAATAATATGTTATTAACAGGGAATTAAAAGAATATAAATCTCAGCCAGTTTTGTTTGTATTTACAAAGGGTGCCACTATTAGTAAAGTACCTGATCAGGTAGACATAGGTGTTATTTCTAGGCCACGCCCCCCACTACGCCTATGAAGATGTAGGCAACGTTGACTACATTGTGTTATAATGGATGTCATTTACCAACTTTGAAACGTCTTGGCCATCAACCCAGCTCCAGAAGCATCTGAAGGATCAGACATTGAAAGTAGGGCCAGATTCTGGAGGGGGGCCATATACCTACATCTCGTTGTGGTACATAAATCCAACTCCCTGTCAAAACCTCTAGCTCTAAACAGAAACATTTTTTGAATTGCTTTTCATTCGATCTTAGTTAGGGAACGCAGAGATGTATTTATTTATCCACGTTAACAAAGAACTAATGTTGTGAGTAAATTTTATTTACTGTTGACCAATTATCTGCTCAAAACTGACCCTGGTTGGCATGTTAGGTTTTGTTCGCAAATCATTTGCTCCCCAAAACGCGATAACCATCCCGTTATTCAGCCCACATTTGCATCCTTTTCTTGACACAACCCCATTCCATCACCCAACTCAGGAGGCAGAGACAATTAAGCAGGCAATGCTTCTCGCCTGTCTGACACCACCTCCATTTCGGTCTGCCTCTCTTCCGTTCTCCCTCTCTTTCTACTTCTCTCTTCCGTTCTCCCTCTTTCTCCTCTCTCCCTCTCTCATCCCTCTCTCTTACCACTCTCATCCATGACCTATGACCTTTCCTTCTCTGACTCCACACCTTTCTTGTTACAATCTCGCATCCATCCTTCCTACCCCGTTCTGTGTGTCTCTCGATAAGACGTCTGTAGTGGTCATGAGGAGGTGTATGGGGTGGATGTAGACAGCAGGCCTATAGCGTACACAGACAGCTTCAGTAACGCCTCCATGTATGAGAGCTTCTCATGCATTATTCAGAATAACTCTCCTGAAAGACTGACATACTGGATACGGGAACACTCGCACATAATGTGTGGCCACGGAAATCTTTTCGTGCACTGTATATCCGCGACGGTGCTGCTACGTTGAAAGTGACTGGCTGCTGAGGGATTGACGAACCGCTGGGTGTCTTATTAATCAGACAACCTGTATGAGCCACCAGAGGGCAGACTTTCAGCTCCTCAGCCAGCTCTGTCTATCGCGTCAACCACGTACATCCGTGGTCACACACGCAAATGAATCTCAACCGCTTTTACTCAGAACATTATGAAATAACCTGTAGCTTAACAAAAGCCAATTGAATGGTATGCTACCAGGATAGCCAAGACTCACCAATAGAAAAAAAATATATGAACTAGCATAATAATGAATTGTAATGTGCCATTTCCTTAAATTCCGCGAGAGAGCAATTATGTGCATTCAAGTTCGCCAGGATATAATATGTCGTACGTTTGCCCCAGAAATAGTAGTTAGAGTGGTACGGTAGTAACTGTTACCATTCAACAAGTTCGGTGTGCAATCTCAGAACAGGTGAGACAGTGGTTTGCATTGGATATTTAAAAAGTATATGTTTTGCAAAATGTCAGATTTCAATAGTTGTGTTATTCCTCGACACAGTAATACCTTATTGGAAACGTATTTTCGAAAAAATAAAATATGTCACAATAACCGAGCGAGCCCAATGCGTAAAGCGCGCCTTTACACAGTAACGGGTAGTTTAGAATGGCGCTTGTGCTCAAAACAATATAATATGACAGAGCAAAATAATCAATAAAAAATCCTCAAGTTTTTTATAACTTTGGATTCTAAATTATTACATTTTCCTTACCTTATGCACGTTTTTTTTGGAGATCCTCACATTTCACCGACGAAGACGTTATCAGGGAAATCCCGAGAGCGCAAAACGCATCTCTCCAAATCTCCTTCTGTTAGGCTATCGCTTAAACGGGACCCCAGAGACACCGGAATCACATCCAGGCACGGAAAGCCTCGCCACTCTTTTAAACACACGCTTATTTTGCCCAGCGCAGACCTTCATTCACTATTATTCAACCATGCATGCATTCGTCGGTTTTCGGGATCTTTCTGGACAACATCCGACCTCAAACCCTCTACAATAACTACCAAGACTCACAGTACCTCCTGTCTCTCTCTCACTCTCTCGCTCTCTCTCTCTCGCTCAGTCTCTGAGCCGCTAATACGGACAGAACCACAGAGCGCCCTGGACACTCAGTACTAGACAGGTGTAATCGCTGGGGCTTGCCCCTGTCTATCAACCCTTTTTCCGTAAAGAAAGAGTTCATAACAACGGACATAACTGAGATAAGCAATATTTCCAAAAAATTTACAAGTGTGAAATTACGAGAAGTATTCCAGTTTAACAGTCCCCCTCCCCCGTCCATTGGGTGTGTATGTTGGAGATGAAATCGTCCGAGATAGAAAATTATATGAGAGAAAATAAAAATACTAGCCTTGACTACATGTGGGGTTACAACACAAGCGTCGGAGCCTGGCTGATAGACCGTTTATCCCGGTAAGGAATTTGGGGCTGAGGGAATGGATGTTTGAACACTCGCATTCCTGCCCTAATCGGTTTAATGTGAATAGCTATGAAACATTTATTTTAGTTTGGCGCTTAAGGTTATTTGAAAGTAATAACGATCATTTAATAGAGAAATGTTGTTTGTTTGCGTGTGCTTGTTTTACAGAAGCATTTCTCGTGCGTAATTTAATTGCAGTGACATTGTCTTTGCTAGTAGTTAATTGCGAATATTAGGCGAGTGGAAAGTGTAATAACGCATAATCAAACATCTTACGAATAATACGTGATTAAATAGTTATACGTCCCACTTCACTTACCATTTCACTCCGCCTGTTACGCATTGTTCGAGCATCCATTAACCCACAATGAAGACAAGTGCTTACCTTTCCTCTCTTCAAAGTTCACCAGTTATTAAAAAGGCATTTAGACCGGAACTTGAAATCGACCGATCTGTGACTTTGGAGCGCTTTTCACGGCAGAATAGCAGGGTGCGACGGTCGGGGAGCCTGCGTTACGTGGCTCCGGCGATGAAGAGTCATCGATGTCACACGCGCCCCCCCGACGGGGTGCAGAACAGCGCAGCAAACAAGTGTCGCGACGGGTCGGTGACAGCGTGTCGCTTAATGCTGTGGTATTGGCAACCCGGGACCCGCGGGAAGCACAATAACCGCACCCAATCCAAACGTTACCATCATCATCATCATCACAAAGTTTTGTCCATAGTCTGCTATGCAGTACGTTTTAACGAAACTCCCAATGGATATTAGGAATTGTCTTATGGATTTGCTACGAGTGAAGACAACTGCTCCACATTTTGATATCACGCGTTGTGGGCTGTACATATAAGCACTTGTCTTCTGGTTTTTCAACGAGTGTAGACAACTGCTCCACATTTTTAAATCACATGTTATGGTGTGAGAAACAGTTGGTTTAATGTACATTCGGAAATAGTGGCTGGACGTTATAAAGGCATACAGGCTAGTTAAATATGACCTAATGCACTTGTCATGCCCATTCCTCGCCCGGCAGAGTTCCTGCGGACCTGTGCACCTCCCTTATATGGTGAATCGTTTAGAAACACCTGCTTGCAATCAAAGGACGAACAAACACCCAGCAGTCCCGCGGCTCCCTACGGGAGTTCGAAACATCTGTTTGAATGTGTGGAAATCAAGCTGGGCACGTATTTTCTGGCTGCATGAAGTGCTTATAGGAGCTCTAGCTATTTCATAATAGAGATGTCTAGTATTTATGGCCTGCTTTATGTGTTTCTATGAGTTTAAATTTCTAGGAACTTTCCTAAAGTTTCCGTTAAAAACGCACCAAGTTTAAAACGCACCTAGTTTCAGCACCGTGGCCGGCCATGATGTGTTCAATCGACATTTTCCCCGTAACAAATTCCGTGACATGTTTCAACTAACATATTTAGTCGACGTTTAACCCGTAATACATCATTCGACAATTTGCCCGTAACCAATTATTTAGACATTCACTCGTAACACATTCAGTCGACATTTTCAGCAATCTTGAATAAACGTAAATGAGCATGTCAATCAACCGGTTAAATAAACGAGGCGATGTGTGTCATGGCGTGTGTTGTGTGCTTGCTTGGGTCCCTCCACACGCCGGTACATGTGCCTGCGTGAACCTCCCTAAATCCTCCTCCCCGTCGACCATGCACTTCTCGATGTTTATAACTCTCTTTAATTGCAAAACATGTGCTTAAGCAGAGCATCAAAGCCTTCAAGGTACGTTTGTACCTTTCCCCAGAGATCTCAGCACAATCGATTCCCTGCAAATAATATGCAACGAAAGACCTGTAGCCCCATTTCCATTCTGATCAAGGGCTGGACTTGGGCCAGAATGACAATCAGCTTCACATTATGGTCGAGTATCCCAAACTGTACACTATTTTCCATGTAGGGAATTTCTTATTACTAGAGCTCTGCTGAGACATATTGTTCACTACATAGGCAACAGGGTACAATTTGGGATGACTGTGTTGCAAGGGGTTCAAGGGGGTTGGTCGCTCAGAGGAAATACCATCCTGGCATTTCTATTAAATCACAGGTGCTAGAGTCATAGCAGTCAGATACAATGATACCAGTCAGATACAAAGATACTAGTCAGCACCACTGTCATAGCAGTCAGATACAATGTTACCAGTCAGATACAGTGTTACCAGTGAAATACAATGATACCAGTCAGATACAAAGATACTAGTCAGCACCACTGTCATACCAGTCATGTACAATGTCATCAGTCAGATACAATGTTACCAGTTGGTTGCAATGTAACCAGTCAGATAGGGTGTTAGCGGTGAGATACAACGTTTCCACTCAGATAAAATGTTTCCAGTCAGATACAGCATTACCAGTCAAATACAGTGGTACCAGTCATATACAATGTAACTAGTCAGAAATTATGTTACAAGGCAGATGTGGTGCTACCAGTTTGTTACAATGTTGCTAGTCAGATACAGTGTTACCAATCAGATAAAATGTAACCAGTCAGATACAATGTTACCAGTTAGATACAATGTCACCAGTTAGATACAGTGTTATCAGTCAGATACTGTGTTGCCAAATAGTTAACTGAATAAAGGCCCAGTATTTTGCTTGCCTGTATTATTACTCTGTCAGAACTCCATTTTTGCATTTAGTTGATATTCTGCAAGACAACCTCCTGAAAAGGGTATCTTCTCAAGTAATGCCTTGACTCTGGGGATTGGCTGAAGATCGCATGGTGTCCAGGATCACTTAGATGCAAGACGCCGATGTACAATCTAAAATTAAGGTCTTGATTGATCAATGTTCTCAGTGTTACAACCACTGAGAACATTTTTATGATATTTATGCACACACATATTGTTTAAAGAAGACCTTCATTGTTGTTCTCTCATTGGAAACATTATTTTGGTGGGGAAAAACATTCACTGATATTGTTTTGAGAAATGCATAATTTAGTTGGAATCCAAGGAATGTAAATGAAGTTAACTATTTTCCACATACTGGATAAATACAATAAAACTAAAAATAATGTACATTTTGTCTTTCTTATCAAATATTGATTTTATGAATTTTTGTACGGAATAGGTGTTTGTAAGGGGCTTTGAAATGAACAAACAATGAGCGTGTCAAAACATCCACATATTTCTTCTACGTCAGGTGTAATATCTGCTAATACAGTTTAATATCATAAACTGTCTCACCCCTTCCCCTTTCATGGTCACACCCCTCCCCTGTCACTGTCTCACCCCTTCACCTTTCATGGTCTCACCCCTTCACCTCTCACTGTCTCACCCCTTCACCTTTCATGGTCTCACCCCTTTTCCATTTACTGTCTCACCCCTTCCCCTTTCATGGTCTCACCCCTTCACCTCTCACTGTCTCACCCCTTTTCCACTTACTGTCTCACCCCTTGTTGTCTCTACATCCACCAACCTTTCTCCAACCCTATCTCCATCTTTCTCCCTCTCTCTATCCTCTATCACCGTCTGTTTCCATCTGTCTCCATGTCTCTCTCTGTCTCTCTGACTGTCTGTCTCCATGTCTCTCTCTGTCTCTCTGACTGTCTGTCTCCATGTCTCTCTCTGTCTCTCTGACTGTCTGTCTCCATGTCTCTCTCTGTTCCCTGTTCTTTCCCAGTCATACTCTCTGTCTCTCTATCTCTCTGTCTCTCTGTCTCTCTGTCTCTCTCACTGTCTTTATTGGCATGGGAAATATTTGTTTACATTGCCAGAGAAAGTGGAAAATAAAAACAACTTAATGAAAATGATAATTGACAAAGTGAAGTAAACAGAAAGCATTCCACTATTCCATGCCTCTAAGCTGACCACCACAGTCTAGGTTCGAGTCTGTTTGGTGTGCATTGAGGGTTGTAAGATTTGACAGAATCCCAGGAAGGGAGAAAAAGGGGGTAGAAAGAGAATTAGGCAAAAATGAAACGCACAAAGATTTCAGAAGGGAGAAAATAATTCAGTTGTAAAATTTTTACCTACGTATCAGTTAATGTATTAATGACAATATGAAGGGTCTGTCTCTCTCTCTTTCTACTTCTCTCCCTCTCTCTCTGTTACCTTCACTCTCTCTCCTTATTGCTCTCTTCTCTCTCTCTGTTTCCTTCTCTCTTTCTACTTCTCTTTCTCTCTGTTTCTCAGAGGGCTATCTGAGCTTTATGGAGAGGCTTTGTTTGATTCTGGTCTCTGTGGGTTTATTAACAGCTTCAAAGACCAGTCCACCTGCCTTCACTTTAATCATCTACAACCCTGGTGCCAGCAGGGACTGTGTGTGTGATGGTGTGTGTGCATGGGTGTGTGTGTATTAGTGTGTGTGTGTGTGCATATCTGTGTTTGTGTGTGTGCATGGGTGTGTGAGTGTGTATGAGTGTGTGTGGTTGTTGGTGCAGCTTCTAGTCAGTCCTCAAACCACTAAATCTTGTCCGGAGTAAAAAGTGCAGAAACTATTCTGCTTCAGGTGGGTGTTTTGTGGAATGAAACAGTGTTTTGATTCTGAACCCAGCTTCAGGCTTTTTATTTTCTGAAGCATCTCAGTCTGTTTAATCCATATTCTAAATGTATTTGATCAGGGTTTTCCCTGGGGAGAGGAATACATCAACTCAGTGTGTGTGTGTGTGTGTGTGTGTGTTTCACCAACTTACGGATACAGTATTAATTCAATGTATTCCAGAAACCCTTTCTAAAGCCCCTGGTCATAATCATGCCCATGTAATTAGAGAATATTTTAATATCAGATATTTTCCCTGGTAAGGTCTTAATCCCCTAAAGTCATTTTCAGGTATTGATTACGTGCATACAAAATCTGAGAATTTTGTATTCAAGCTTGGTTCAGTGTGAGAGAATCAAGTTCTACAGGTATCCTGTTTGTCCAGGAACCATGTTACTTGGGAATCGTGTGGTATGGGAATCATGTTGCGGTGGAATCAAGTACGGGAGTCATGTCGCTTTGGAATCATGTTGTATGGGAGTCATGTCGCTTTGGAATCATGTTGTATGGGAGTCATGTCGCTTTGGAATCATGTTGTATGGGAGTCACGCATTGTAGGAGGCCTGTTTTACGGGATTTAATGGGAAATATGGTGTGTTGTATGGAATTATTGTGGAATCATATAATTGTGAATTATATTCTATCGGAATCATGGTATTACAGTGTTCAGTAAAATTACAAGGAAGTATCATTTTCTATTGGTCCAGTTCTAATATTTGGTGTCTTCTGTTCTTTTGTCAAGGCCATAACGTAAAAGAAACAACACAGCTAATGTGGCCTGATAACTGTTTAACTAACAGAACTTGTTATGTAGAGGCTACAGAACAAGTTCTCTATGGAGTCCTTAGCTATAGATCAGGCCATAGTCTACCCAAACTGCAGTGGAACTCCGGTCTCCTTTCACCAATCTACTTTGGGACAACAACTGTTCATTGCAGGTTGTCAGTGAAGTTGCCACATGAGCAGGTTGTAAATCCCCACTGAAACCTCTCAGTTGTTCAACATGTTCACTTACAATTTCATGTTGCTCAGCGTATTGCAGAGGTCAGCAACAGTTGGCCTACACACCCAACCATTCACAGGAATGGACATAAAATAATATTTAAAAAATATATTAAAATTGTATACAATTTAAAGAAAGCCGCCCAGGTAAACAGGTGAGGTTCTAGTGGGTTATCTTAGCCCAGGTAGGTAGGTGAGGTTCTAGTGGGTTATCTTAGCCCAGGTAGGTAGGTGAGGTTCTAGCGGGTTATCTTAGCCCAGGTAGGTAGCTGCAGATATGTGAGAGTTTTGTTGAAATCAGGACGGCCTTCCCCAGCAATATTTAAAATCAGGCTCCCTGTCGCCTGTCTCCAGCTAGGGAGGAAAACATCCTGCCAGCTTCACCTCAAGGTGCCGTGATGTATAAACACACAGTCAAACCCCTGCACACACACACACACACACACAGAGCAGTGCTCCATCACGTCATGACCGATGACAGGTGTCATTTGTAACCGTGAAACCAGTTATTCAAGCAACTCACCACACAATGCATTGACATTAAGCAGACGTTCTTATCCATGTAGACAACAGGTTGGCATATGGCTTCTTATAGTAGATTGATGATGGGACATACATCCTTTACAGTCACGGTCAGTAAAATATTCCTCAGTGAAGCCATTTGCTTCTACAGTTGAATTTAAAGTGTCACTTTAAGTGTTCATTATTGTTTTATGTTTTTAGCTGCTCTTGTCCTGTTCTCTGCACTTCGTGGGAAAATCCGCTTAAAGCCTCAGATATAGCTATAAGTCCCCCTGTACCCCCCCCCGTATCCCTCCCACTGTCTCTCTCCCCCGTCTCCCTCCCCCGTCTCTCCCCCCTGTCTCCCCCCCCGCGTCTCCCTCCCCCCGTCTCCCCCCGTC
>JACXGK010003899.1:0-34820 GCA_016801125.1 Novumbra hubbsi | reverse complement strand
TAAAACGGGGATCTGTTCCTCTGGCAAAAGACAAAACTGTGTTGTGTCTTTATTAATGTATTTATTTTTGCAGAATTTTCCATTCGCTTGTTGAATTGTATGCGTCTTAACTCTGCTGTTCGGTGTACTAATCCAAAAATGCCACGACCAAAATTGGTGTTGAAAAAAACATAGTAATTTAAATGTATTTAACTATACTATAGATATGCTACTATCATATATATGCTGATTATATAAGAACATCTATGTTTATATTGTATCAATTTGTGTACTGTATTTAAACTGCATTGTTTTAGATTGGATGAAGGCTTTCGTTTTGTACTCCTGGCGGCTCATATTTACCTATTCAACTAAATGTAACTCTGACTATGACCAAAGGGACCGGAGAAGCCAGGCTAAAAGGGTCTAGTTAGTCCAGGATATACTTAGTGGCATTGCTGTTCGTTAGTCAGCGTCAGCACGATGACCTCACGTGAAACAAGACACCTCTTTGTTGTATCCCCTGGTAACCGTTGTCGACCCCACCTTCATCTCGGACAGAAAGATCACCGCGATCTGAAGCAAAGAGGTTGAGTTTGTTGTACGAAAAACACCAACGGTATACACTGAAATGTGATGAGAATCGAAATAACTAACTAACATATAGCCTACCCATTTTAAAATTGGAAAACAACTTAAAGATAATGTAGTTAACATCTAGAATGTTATCCAAGTATAACCCTTAACACATTCGGGAGGTTTTGGTCAAAGGTAGCCTGCATATTTCTACAGTTTATTATGTTAAATGCAAACTTTACCTTTTCTCTACTGTTTAGTTTTTAACAATGGGCAGCCAGAATGTCCATTAAGCACAGACACTGAATTTGACATTTGTACTCTTCACTCCAATTAAAAACGTTTATACAATTTTTTTTTTTTTAACGTTCAAATACAAAGTTTCTTTTTACAGGATTTATAAAAATACCGCTCTGATTCATAACTGAAACTGCAACACTGAATAGTTATTTTAGGATATTATTTTTGAAATCCTGATTTTATGAAGCATTAGTAAGACATGTTCATATCTCTAACTTTAATATGCATCGATTATGTGAATTTGAATATTTTGTATTAAATTAATTATATTATTTGTGGGTCAAATTAATTACCCTATTAACAGCCCCTCATATAAGCAGTCAGTATTACTAGATTGGCTCTCATTTCCACCCATTTTCATAGCATTGCAAAAGGGGTTGTATAACTGTTGGTAAAATCCAGCTGTACACTGATTTAAAATAGATTTGGAAAGAAGTAGGATTTAAAATCTGGGAATGTCATTAGCCTAAACGTGTTTTTACGATTTCCGTGTAAAAAAACGTTGTCATTGACGATGTTCTTTCACCATCAAAACCTATTATCTATCAAGAATTAGCTTATAATATCTGTATATGAAGTCATATTTTCTTGTTTAATACAACCACATTTCGCATCTCCCATCGCTCCAGTCATTTTCTGATAACTTTAAATCTCCCGACAAATCTGTCAAGTTAACACGTTGCTGCGACCTCGACTTTGGGCAAATCTGAGATATTGCTCCTCCTGGATGTAAAAAAAACCCTACAGAGATGACGTTCGCTTGCGAGCTGATGTGTTGTATGTGAAAACCTCAGAATTCTCCTATCATTAAGTTTAACAATAGTTGTGATTGAAATACTTGTTTTCTAATGTGGTAGTAACTGTGGTAGACTGGGTGAAATCTGTATGATTTAGAACCACGTTTCTCATTTATGGCTGGTAAGTATTGGGGAATGACAAAATACGGCTAAAATAACAGATAACTCTACATGGCGGATAACTCTTCAAGTCTAGTGTGCTCCGACATGGACCGAAATCACCTACAACACGTGAGGACGATTAAACTAAACCGAAAATATCACATAGGTCTCTGTGGGTCAGTCTGCGAGGAGATAGAGAATCCCTGGATTCCCCAGACACGCAATACACATCGTGGTTAGTCACGCTATAAAGTTTGGTCTACAGGAAGCAGACTCGCATGATCTTTAGGATCTAAAACCCGGGAACTTCTGGTTGACCTCACATGGTTTGTTCAACAAATTCCACTAACAGTGGATCTGACTCTCGGTGTGGAATTAAATGGATCCGATCTCTCCCAATTATTCACATTCTTCTTGATTGTTACAGAGGAGTTTTAAGGAAACCAACAAAAAATGTGTTTTATATGTATCACATGTCAAGTATTTAGTATGTGTACCCGGTGCTCATTATCTTGCCAGGCGCATTGATACTAGGTGTTATGACAAGTCGAAAGTTTTTTTCAAAGGTCTCTCTTTCGAGGTTGTACCTCCCCCTTGTGACGAACTGAAGGTACTTCCGTTCCGAGATGTGTTACCTTTTCCCTCCAATTGGTTTTTAACTGATTGAGCAAATTAGCGTTCTTTAAATTCTTCACAGTGGCTGAAGCAAATTGATGGAGCCGTTGCAAATACTTTTCCTTTGATTGTAAATACCGTGTGATGTTTACAAATCCTGTATATGTCTGGAAGCCAAGTAGGCCCTCAGGGACACATTGGGGGGAAAAACAATAAATCAAAGTCTATGAAGACTATGTGGTTGTAATTAATGAATGGCCGAATACATTCCTGCTTTTGCTTTTTCCTGTTACGTGGAGCTGAATGTATATGCTCGCTGCGTTCTCTGTTGCTGACGCTTGACTCAGAGCCATAAAAACCAATGGTTGTTTGCGGAAACCTACTCTTCCGATTCACTGCAGAGAAATATAAACAACATGTGGTGTTTCATGAGCTGAAATAAAAGATGCCAGAAACCTTCCATATACGCACGTATGATGATTTATCAGCATAATCAACAGCATTCATCTTGTTTGAGTCTGTGATGTCCAACTGTGGGTTTGGTAATAAGAGTGGCAAGTTGGGGAATCTTTTGCAGTTTATTCCCGTCAATGCTAGGTATCTACCAGAGCGCAGTGCTCTGTGACTTAGGCTGGTATTGATGAGTGAGCTGACGTCAAGAGTAGATTTGCCTAAAATAGACTTCTAGATAAGCTGACGCCCGTGTTGAATATTAGCAGTGAGCATGTAAACAACATTTATAATTGCTTTGCTGCCTCGGTAAACCCTGAGGAACAGGAACCCCCACGAAGAGGAACCATGATGAAGAGGAACCATAACCCCAAGGAACAGGAACCCAGGGGAACAGGCACCCAGGGGAACAGGAACCCAGGGGAACAGGAACCCAGGGAAACAGGAACCCAGGGGAACATCCCATTGAGACAGTCAGCGGTTTAGACAGGCCAGCCATGAGATCATACACATCGAACACAGTCAGATCATTATTTTCTTTAACCAGTCCAAGCAGCTCTCCGAGCACCAGAGGTCATTGAGTCTATCAATGAGGATGAGACGATTAACAGAGTCAAAGGTTTTGTCCACGTCAATAAAAACAGCCTCACCGGGCTGCTTGTTAATGTCATTCAGGACCTTGAGTGTTGAATGTTGCTGGTGTACATCCAGCTCTAAAACCTGTCTGCACCGCAGAGACTTCAGACAGGAGCAGCATGGTGGAAGGGGCTCTATGACGGATAGGGTTCAGCTTGTTGCCCCTTTGAAAGGGGGACCCACACGCGCGGCTTTCCAATCTAGAGGGATTATGGACAATTGTAGGGAGAGGTTGAATAGAATGTGCAGACGGGCTGTGCTTTCCATTCCACACTGCATGGCAGGAGGTGTGATTCTGCTGGTTAGCTAGGCCGGGATTTCAGAGAAGCTTCCAGACTATCCCCGGTTGAAATTGTCTGTTGTGATTGACTGACGCGGTATTTCTTCAGCTCAATGTTAAATGGTTCTTCGCCCTGGGAGTTGTTTGTAGTCCAAGATAAACTGTAATCCATGGTTTTACTTTTGTGATTTTTCTATACTACAACAACGAATTATTAGAAGACCCCTGCAGGGAATTCCTTCACCTGCATGTCCTGTAGGGATGGGCGCCGTGGAGACAGCAGAGTTGGCAGAAGAAAGACCTTGGGTAGGGATGTGAGGTTTGAGGACACTCTTGGAATGCAAGCAGCATGGTCTCCTAGTGGAAGCAAGCTTTATCTGGAAGCCAGGGAATTGTGTGAAGGTGCAGGGTGACATGGGACAACTTGAAAAGGTGGAAGACAACGCCGGTTGCGGAGATCTGGATAAATTCCAAGGGATTGATGAGCCGGCATTTAAATCATGGTCAGGGCATATTGACAGGGCCTAGGGATCCTACGTACATTCCGCTATTTGGTTTGATGAGCTTCATTACTGATGAACACAAGTGGTGGCATAAGATAGTAATTTAGCATCGACCATAAAGTACTTGATCTGGGTTTAAACGTTGTGAACGAAAGAAGGAAGTTAATGTTCTCTACCTGTGTGGTTAGAGATTCTCCTTAAGTCAAACAGGTTTGTGTTGTAGATAAAGAAATTGAATAAATTGCTTGAATAGGTTTCAGGAACCTGCCTGATGTAGGTTATTTCCAGGCATAAGATTTATTCAGACCTTTCACATTCAAAGAAATTAATGCAAACCTGCCTCTCGTTTGTAGCACTTTGTGTATTCTGCAGAATGTCTGGTTCAGTGAAGAGTTGCATGAATGGCCTAATCTCTTGAGCAAAAGCTAGTAGATAACTACTAGCTAGATAACTACTAGCAGAAATGTAACAATTAAGCAGCTTAGCCATTTGTTGAGGCTTACTAGTGGTTTGCATGTTTTTGTACCATCTGAAGTTTGCCTGTTTTACCTGTATCAACTTCCTGGATTATGTCTCTGATGGACTGTTGTTGGACTGTTGTTTGGGATTTTCTCTTCAACATTGATCATATTAGCCGGACATGAGCCTTGTACCACATCCAAGGACTGCCAGGCCCACAAGACTCTGAGCTGTACTAGTCCGGTGTCCTCCAGGATGGGATGCAGATCGGACCTAACAACCCCTGCAGCCACCGCCCGCATGCAAAAACATTGAGGTGGCTCACAAGATCAATTACTCACAGGCAGGAGAAGACTGGCTGCGGAGATCTGCATGGTCTCGTCCTCTCTTGGTTTTCACCCCTTCATGGGACCCTACTGGGGAGATTCTCCTAGCCATTGTAGATTCCTTCTTGTTGCTGGCTCTGTGTGGCTTCAGGTCGGATGTCTGTAAAAACACTTGGTAACAACTGCTGAAAAAGGGCTTTATGAAACACATTGATTGGCTGATATTATAACCCATCCATCCACTTTTGTGGTATTCCTCTGTCTACCAAAATGATGGCTATAGTTCTCCAGCGCTATTATCTTGTTAATGTACAAAAATGGTTGTCAGAATGGCTAATGTTTTTGTCTGTTAACCTAGCATAGAATTATTCTAAATGTATCTGCCTCATGATTGGCCAGCTTGACTTGCATTGACACTTCTTGATTGCTCATGCACTTGGAAACCAGCAACGGACTCAAAATGCAAATTTCTTTTGCATGCACTTACGATGCAAACAAACACTCCTACCTAATAAGAAACAGCTGTGAATTCCAAACATCGCTAGTACCCCAAAAATGAAGGGACGGTGTACAACACATGCTGGCATTTCCAAATGGTTAATCAAAATGAATAAAAACAACCTCAAATTAAATATGTCAGTCACAGTCTGCAATTAACCTAAAACCAGTATTCACGGGCATATCCATTAAGTTCCAATTAAAGCATCAACATTGCACCCCAACAAAGTCACCACAATTTCATTCATCCCCATGTTCCTAAATTTCAGAAAAGCCGTACATTGAAATACTTACTGCCAAGCCACTCAGGGATTCCATTCCAGTTTAGTTCAAGAATTCAATGCAACACAAAAATTTGCAGGTGAAATTGTTTACTTTGCATTGTCTATGACTTCATTTTCCGGTTCCATTTAATTTCAATAGAAAAAGTTCAATATTTGCCACAAAGCCACCTTTTACACTGCAGCGATCCCAAGTTCCACCGTGTCTGTGTTCGATATGCCAGAGACTCACTCCCCACCGCTCCAAGGACAGCATTGCATTTCTCAGTGTTCCATTGATTTATTGAAAGACATGCAAACATTTCCTAGTTAATCCTCTATTCATGACAATCCAAGCAGCACATTGCTTAAACCACTGTCTGAAAGACTCTCCCGGTATCACAAGCATTTTCTACAGCTGCTGCATTGATTAGTTGTTGCTGTTGTTACATTACATGAATTCTTTTTTTATTTATTATAATTCCGAAATAGCTGTCTGGGTTGTCACACGGATTGGTTGTTAATAGATATCAGTGATTATAGATACATTAAGGAAAACCCTCACATCCACATCTCCAACTATACACCATCTACAACATCTGTCACATCCACATCTCCAGCCCCATTATCTACCATCAACAACATCTATCACATCCACATCTCCAACCCCAGTATCTACCATCAACAACATCTGTCACATCCACATCTCCGGCCCCATTATCTACCATCAACAATATCTATTACATCCACATCTCCAACACCAGTATCTACCATCAACAACATCTATCACATCCACATCTCCAGCCCCATTATCTACCATCAACAACATCTATCACATCCACATCTCCAGCCCCATTATCTACCATCAACAACATCTATCACATCCACATCTCCAACCCCATTATATACCATCAACAACATCTATCACATCCACATCTCCAACCCCATTATCTACCATCAACAACATCTGTCACATCCACATCTCCAGCCCCACTATCTACCATCAACAACATCTATCACATCCACATCTCCAGCCCCACTATCTACCTTCAGCAACATCTGTCACGTGATATTGCATTAGCCCAATGTGATATCTGGTTAACACTGTGTGATATCTCAGTAGCCCAATGTGATATCTGATACCCCATGTGATGTCTCATTAGCTTGATCTGATATATGGTTAACCCCATTTGATATCTCATTTGGCCAAATTAGGGCATTGCATCATTGGTGCATTGGATGGGAAGACATTCTCACTGTTGCATTGATCTTTGTGGTCACTAGATGGCAGTGATATAAGTGAAACCCATTTGTTAACCAAATGCAACCCAATGTAATAAGACAATGCTCTGATAGACCAGTTTATCACCCAGTTTATTAGCTAAATTTAGGAGCCCCTAATGGTAACGCCCATACAAAAACAGGTTGCATTCATATAGAGTCCTTTAACTCTGTAGCCTAGACAGAACGAATGTACCACCTAGGCTCCTTGTAGAAGTAGCAAACCATCTCCTGCCAGAAGTGGAGTCTGTGAGCTGATTGGAGGTGGAGGTGTGTACGTCCGCAAAAGTGTGGATGTTTGCGATTGTAGATGTTTTTCCTCTTCACTCCTCCGTAGGCAATAAAACTATCCTTTTTCAAAAGTACATATGTTGCTTTTCTAATAACATTCAATATACACTGACATAATTGATAATATTATCAATATATTATATATATTACCAATTGTAATATATAATATATTAATGTAATACATTTGTGTATATATTTTAGGTAGATATGTGAACATTGCTTTTACCGGAAGATGTTATGTTGAATATTCAATACATTTAAAAAAAATTAGACAGCTGGCTTTCTATTGTAACTAAGGAAATAAATTATCAGTTTTAATGTCAACTTCGGAATCAGGAAGTCCCTACAAAGGCAGTTTGGTGCACAGATATGTACAGGCCGGTCCCAGAAGGTGAAAGGATATTTCCTCCTTTGAGTTTTAGGTTTAGTTTTATACATACAATTGGAGTTAATGTCTAGGATTGAGGGTTGGTTTTTAGGGTCGAGGTGAAATCAGGATGACTAATATATGATTAATGTGGGGGAATCAAATGTATACAGCTAACAAAAGTGTGTCTACTGTATTTTCTTCTGTAACTTGGCGATGAGTTTGTTGATCCATTTCGCTTTTGGCGACACACAGATGGTGGAATGGTCCTTCTTGGTAATGCTGATGAATGAAAAGGAGGTGGGATGTTACTGACAATAATTGTCGAGTGCTGGTTCGTGCAGAACAAAAAAGATAACAAAATGTCAACATGCATCTGAACTAGGTGACGACTGCCATTGGCTACTGGTAGGTTTCTCACCTTCTCCAATAGGCCTAAAGTCTTGTCTGTGCGTCTCGAACCTGGAAGCTATCCCCAGGGTCTATTGATTGCTTTGTATGGTATGAAGATAATTCGCCATTACTTTCCTTCCACCACACCTGTTCCACTATATGTGGAACTATAACCGCAGCGTAGTTATTTCAGTCCCACCTGGCAGGCTAACAGAGCCCTCCCACGGACAGCACCGGGGTTCCATGTCAACATGGTGTGAGAAAGTGTGTGAAACTGGCCTTGGGCTTCTGTGGACTCACATGATCTCAGTGTAGCGGCAGTGGGCTCCTGCAGGTAAGATCTCCATCCTCTTGAACAGCTTAGGAGAGATGAAGTCAGAGGAGGTCCGGATGCAGCGACAACTGACTGGAGCAAAGCCTTCCATGGGCATTGCTGCAGGAGCGTGTCAGAGACCCACGGGGATGTTACGAACAATTCGGAAAACGGCATTATAAAATAACCCTGCGAGTGATAAACATGTACAGACGTCGGCAAAAACCCACAAGGGTGTTAAGAGGTGATGCACCGAATAGGGATCTACCTTTCAAAATACACCTGCTGTTGATAAACATGGGTGTGCTACGTTGAAAAACCTACTGCAAAAAAATTAAACATCCAAATGCAAGTGTGTTTAACAAACAAATATTTTCCAAATGGATGCCTCACCTTGAAGAACGGCGAAGCTGCAGAGAGTCAGGACCACCCACAGATTGTGTGACATGAAGGGCATCTTGAGGCTGTGTCTGCTGTGGTCGCCTGGTGCTAACTGAGGTTCAATAGAAAGTGGTTTTCTGAGACTGAATGATGAAATGGAGAGCACTCACTGTTTATATGGCCTCATGTGAGGAAGTACATGGGGGAACATGTCTTTTTACATGAAAGAAATAAAACCAATTACATGAATTTCCCAACATCATCAAGCAAGCTTTATATACAGAAATAGGAAAGTGGAAGCTTTTTTATGTAAATTATGCTTTTATTAGACTGTTTGTGTTTATAAAGGATAGTCTAACTATTTTATCTTTCTCCTGCATCTATAGCCTAGTGATTCATTTTAATGAAACAACTCATATTCATAATGCGTTTTGTTAACGTACAGTACACTGGGAGTGCAATTCTCATCTCTTTTCTCAAATAGTTAGACCAGTATAAATACTTAGACCAATAGACCAGTGAGAAACAAGAAAACCCCTCATCCTACAGTGCATCTGGGAAGTATTCACAGCGCTTCACTTTTTTCCCCTCAAACTTCTACACACAATACCCCATAAAAACAAAGGGACAAAGTTTGTTCTATTAAATGATCTCAAGTCTTGTGGAGTATGATGCTACAAGCTTGGCACTCCCATTTTAGGGCAGTTTCTCCCATTCTTCTTTGCAGGACCTCTCAAGCTCCATCAGGTTGGATGGGGAGTGACGGTGCACAGCCATTTACAGATCTCTCTAGAGATGTTCAATCGGGTTTAATTCTGGGCTCTGGCTGGGCCACTCAAGGACAGAGTTGTCCCGAAGCCACTTCTCTGTTATCTTGGCTGTGTGCTTCGCCCCAGTCGAGTTCCATAGCGCTCTGGAGCAGGTTTCCATTAAGGAAGTCTCTGTACATTGTGGCATTTATCTTTCCCTCAATCCTGACTAGTCTCCCAGTTCCTACCGCTGAAAATCTCAACCACACAGGCCTGATTGGTGGAGTGCGGCAGAGATGGTTGTCCTTCAGGAAGGTTGTCCTCTCTTCCCAGAGCAACGCTGGAGCTCTGTCAGAGTGACCATTGGGCTCTTGGTCACTTCCCTGATTAAGGCTCTTCTCCCCCAGAGCTAAAGTTTGGCCGGGCGGCCAACTCTAGGAAGAGTCCTGGTGGTTCCAAACTTCTTCCATTTACAGATGATGGAGGCCACTGTGCTCATTGGGACCTTCAATGCTGCAGACATTTTTTCTGTACCCCTCACCAGATCAGTGCCTCAATAAAATCCTGTCTCGGAGGTCTACAGACAATTCCTTGGGCTTCATTGCTTGATTTGTGCTCTGACATGCACTGTCAACTGTAGGTCATTTTAGTTGAATTAGTCCTAAACTTCAACTAGCCAACTAATCGTCAATACCTTTATTAGTGAATCTGCTGTGCTAGTTCTGGTTTACGGCAACCATGTCAAACGCAGCGTCTAAACTTCTTAACACAAAATAATTTTTAACATTGTGTCCAATGTGACAGCAATAATAATGGATAAAACCCCATTCAGGGCCGTGGTTAGTTTCTTCTATTGGTAAAATTTCTATGCATTTAATCCCATCCAATAAGACAAATCCAGGCTAACTGACGTTGGTTCTAGGTTTGGAATCTGTGCTGTGGTCAGAGAACAAATAAATGTATAACATTGGTGCTGGAATTCATCCAATGACAATAATAAGGAGTCTGTAATCCATAGTTTTCTTTTCATTCTGCCTTTAATTTATCAATTATATATTGCTTGTGATGTATTTAGATTTATTTAACTTGATTGGCTAAGCCCGAACCCAGAATAAGGAACAGAAAAAAGTTAACATGCCATGGATGTTTCCCACTGATAGGCTGATCGAAAAAGCTGTCTGTTTTTGTCCTTATTACAGCCATGTGGAAACTACATTCACTTTTAAATTAGGCCATTATGACATGTTAGAAGATTTTTTTCAGTTTGACTTACCGTAACAACACTCTATATATATATATATCTATCTGGAACAACAACATGCCACACACATATATTAGCAGAACTGGAAGAAAACACTCAAAACATTATTTAAATTGGAAATCCCACAAAGCAAAAAGATGCAAAAAAATGCAAGCATGTAGGGTTATTTCATAACAATTTGGAATAGAAAGCAAACATTTTAAAATCTCTTTTTTACTTACTTTCCAGGTATTTGATTTTACTTTTAATACGAGTAAATATTCAAAGATGTTCACACTAATACACATCCATATATTCACACATACACATACATACATATACATTACTTGTAGCAATATGTAATTAATGTGAAAGAAACAGGGGTGGGGGGGGGGTGTGAGGAGGTCATTATGTCCCTTGATGTTCCAGTGGCGGTTAGTGGTGTTCTGTCTGAGGCGGTGTTTGTTGAGGGTGACGTAGTCTTCTGGATCTGTTTAGGTGATTGGTTCTATAATAAAAGTTGTAAATGAAAAGCCTGGTTCTCTCTGGAGGTCTGCCCTGCTAAACTCCAGTCTCGGCATTGGTACTTCTGCTCCGGTTCTGCGGTGGTTCCTCCTACATGCAGCACAAACACCCCACATGTTCCTGGGAGTTGATATCTCTGAGGACCTCTCCAGATGAAGAAGGCACAGAAACACTGCCGCTGTTACGCACCTGACTCCCAGAAGCGGAGAAGGGAAGGTAAAAAAGGTTAGTGTCACCTGTTAAGCTGAGATAGAAAACACAATGTGAAGAAATAACAGGGCAGAGAGACTTGGTGTGTGGAGAGGAGACAGAGCCTTGGGGAACACCAGTAGTGGCCCTGTAGTAACAGGCAGTGCTGCACACAGCAATTCTCTTCACTTTACCTGGTAGGAGAGACTGAGATACTGAAATCCAAGATGAAGGAAAAGACCCTAACACTATCAATATCGACTGAAAGATCTAGGAGGATGATAACAGAGGAGTTAGCTGGGGCAGTGCGCAGAGTCTCTGTAACATAGAGGAGAGCAGTCTCTGTAACATAGAGGAGAGAAGTCTCTGTAACATAGAGGAGAGCAGTCTCTGTAACATAGAGGAGAGCAGTCTCTGTAACATAGAGGAGCGCAGACTCTGTAACTTAGAGGAGAGCAGTCTCTGTAACATAGAGGAGAGCAGTCTCTGTAACATAGAGAAGAGCAGTCTATGTAACATAGAGAAGAGCAGTCTCTGTAACATAGAGGAGAGGAGTCTCGGTGGAGTGTCCCGTTTTGAATCCTGACTGGTTTGGGTCGAAGAGATTACGCAAGAGAGCATAAAGATGTAAATTACAATATATTTCTAAATTACAGAACCTAAGCAAACTTTGATCTGGGGCCCCCACTCTACTAGTGATCTGGGGCCCCCACTCTCCTAGTGGTCTGGGGCCCACACCCTCTTAGTGATCTGGGGCCCCTACTCTCCTAGTGGTCTGGGGCCCCCACTCTCCTAGTGGTCTGGTGCCCCCACTCTCCTAGTGGTCTAGGGCCCCCACTCTCCTAGTGATCTGGGGCCCCCACTCTCCTAGTGATCTGGGGCCCCCACTCTCCTAGTGGTCTGGGGCCCCCACTCTCCTAGTGGTCTGGGGTCCCCACTCTCCTAGTGGTCTGGGGCCCCCACTCTCCTAGTGGTCTGGGGTCCCCACTCTCCTAGTGGTCTGGGGCCCCCACTCTCCTAGTGGTCTGGGGCCCCCACTCTCCTAGTGGTCTGGGGCCCCCACTCTCCTAGTGATCTGGGGCCCCCACTCTCCTAGTGGTCTGGGGCCCCCACTCTCCTAGTGATCTGGGGCCCCCACTCTCTTAATGGTCTGGGGCCCCCACTCTCCTAGTGGTCTGGGGCCCCCACTCTCCTAGTGGTCTGGGGCCCCCACTCTCCTAGTGATCTGGGGCCCCCATTCTCCTAATGATCTGGGGCCCCCACTCTCCTAGTGGTCTGGGGCCCCCACTCTCCTAGTGGTCTGGGGCCCCCACTCTCCTAGTGGTCTGGGGCCCCCACTCTCTTAATGGTCTGTGGCCCCCACTCTCCTAATGGTCTGGGGCCCCCACTCTCTTAATGGTCTGTGGCCCCCACTCTCCTAGTGATCTGGGGCCCCCACTCTCCTAATGGTCTGGGCCCCCACTCTCCTAGTGGTCTGGGGCCCCCACTCTCCTAGTGGTCTGGGCCCTTACTCTCCTAGTGATCTGGGGCCCCCACTCTCCTAATGGTCTGGGCCCCTACTCTCCTAGTGATCTGGGGCCCCCACTCTCCTAATGGTCTGGGCCCCTACTCTCCTAGTGGTCTGGGGCCCCCACTCTCCTAGTGGTCTGGGGCCCCCACTCTCCTAGTGGTCTGGGGCCCCCACTCTCCTAGTGGTCTGGGGCCCCCACTCTCCTAGTGATCTGGGGCCCCCACTCTCTTAATGGTCTGTGGCCCCCACTCTCCTAATGGTCTGGGCCCCTACTCTCCTAGTGGTCTGGGGCCCCCACTCTCCTAGTGGTCTGGGGCCCCCACTCTCCTAGTGGTCTGGGGCCCCCACTCTCCTAGCGGTCTGGGGCCCCCACTCTCCTAATGGTCTGGGCCCCTACTCTCCTAGTGGTCTGGGGCCCCCACTCTCCTAATGGTCTGGGCCCCCACTCTCCTAGTGATCTGGGGCCCCCACTCTCTTAATGGTCTGTGGCCCCCACTCTCTTAATGGTCTGTGGCCCCCACTCTCCTAATGGTCTGGGCCCCTACTCTACTAGTGATCTGGGGCCCCCACTCTCCTAGTGGTCTGGGGCCCCCACTCTCCTAGTGGTCTGGGGCCCCCACTCTCTTAATGGTCTGTGGCCCCCACTCTCCTAATGGTCTGGGGCCCCCACTCTCTTAATGGTCTGTGGCCCCCACTCTCCTAATGGTCTGGGGCCCCCACTCTCTTAATGGTCTGGGGCCCCCACTCTCCTAATGGTCTGGGCCCCTACTCTCCTAGTGGTCTGGGGCTCACTGTCCAATTATTCAATATTTTGTTAACATCTGAATTACTTCAGAACAATTTTTTTTGGCTTAGTAATAGTCAGCCATTGGATTAATATAGCGCAGCTGATTTGGATCGATCATGATTAGTGGATTGTCATGTTACAGCCAGAGTCTTGGGGTGCATAATAAAACCAAGGCACAATCCATTGGCATCCCGCAGAGAGTTACCATACAGCCCAGAGACGGAGAGACTTTTTATTTCACTTCCCTGGTATTTATCCAGGTTAGTCAACTGGCACGAAAGGAAACATGATAAACATGACTGCCTAATGATAATGTATACAGCCAGAAACATTCAGACAGACTCAGTGATCACCAGACACACTTGTCCGGTCGGAGCTAGATTGGTTTCATTATGAAGGAGTGTGACGAAGAGTGTTTTGCAATTCTTTCAAGGGCATAGGAGAACTAAAATGAATGATGGTCAGAGGAAGTGGGGTTTTTAGGATGGGTAAAATATCTACAGTGTTCCCTTTCCATTTCTTAGTGATGGTGAGAAAGTGGATGAGTGTTGATGAGAGCACTGGTGAGAAAGTGGATGAGTATTGAAGAGAGCACTGGTGAGAAAGGGGATGAGTGTTGAAGAGAGCACTGGTGAGAAAGTGGATGAGTGTTGAAGAGAGCACTGGTGAGAAAGTGGATGAGTGTTGAAGAGAGCACTGGTGAGAAAGCACGAGTGCTGAAAAAAGCACAGGAGGCAAAGAGCACTCGTGACACAAAAACACCTCCGTTTCTGAGTGTCTTTATTGAATACTTTAAGGAAGGAGGTTTTAAACACGGACCAGTTCCTTATCAGACAGGATCCTGTTGATTCTATGGCAGTCTGCAGATGCCAGGTTGTGTATGACGGTCTGCTCAAGGATTCGGTTGATTCTATGGCAGTCTGCAGATGCCAGGTTGTGTATGACGGTCTGCTCAAGGATTCGGTTGATTCTATGGCAGTCTGCAGATGCCAGGTTGTGTATGACGGTCTGCTCAAGGATCCTGTTGATTCTATGGCAGTCTGCAGATGCCAGGTTGTGTATGACGGTCTGCTCAAGGATTCGGTTGATTCTATGGCAGTCTGCAGATGCCAGGTTGTGTATGACGGTCTGCTCAAGGATCCTGTTGATTCTATGGCAGTCTGCAGATGCCAGGTTGTGTATGACGGTCTGCTCAAGGATTCGGTTGATTCTATGCCAGTCTGCAGATACCATTAGTATTCATTTCAATAAAGAGATAGATGACAACAATGAACTTCACCCTGCCAGCCAGAGCGTGAAGACTTAACATTGCAACACATCCTGTCATCACATCACAGTCAGACCATCAGCGTCATCCTAATCTGACACTGTAGGTACTTCCTCTGAAAAGTACCTAACGATACACCAGCTGTCCTGGCCTGGTGCAATACAACAGGAGGTAACAACTTCAGGAACGGTTGCTATGAGGAACCGCTCAGCACCTGAACGCCTCAGATTCTAGCCATCGAGCTCCCCCTCTCCCTGCCTCCCTCCCACCGTCCCACTCTCTCCCTAAGCATGTCTCCCCCTCTGTCCATCCATCACCCCCTTGTGTCCCTCTGTTTCCCTCCCTCTGTGCAGCTCCATCTCTCCCTCTCCCACTGTCTGCCTGCACACCTCCCCCTATCCCAGCGCCTCCTTACCGCTCCTTGGTTTTATTTCCCCCACCACGTGCTCCTCCAGGCGTCAGATGGATCAGTGTTTATCATGTTTGTGGGAATTCTTTACTTATTGGAAGGTCCACGGTGGGCTGAGAATTTGATTGGTCCAACACACATTTTAGGTGTTCTTCTATTACAAGATTATGTGGAGATGTATCCGGCACCAGGGCTAGTCTGTCCCTCACCTTCCATGTGCTAATTTTCCCCCTCTGTCTCCTTTATGCCAATACATCTATTTCCCAGCATAGTTTTTAAGCCAATGTTATTTTTGTTGTGCATATCAAGAAAAGGGAAAAAAGGGAAAACGCTACTTCAGTTGTTGAATTTGTTTATTTGGTCGCCATTTGTCCCCCAGCCGTTCACAGTGGTTAAAACAGTCGGCCTACATTCAACTGTCAAGGAATTATATGTTTTTTTATAATACTAATTAAATATTATTAATCCTGAAACATTTGTACATAAAACAATACATACATTTTGGCAGTCTTTTAAGTATAAACAACATAATTCTGGTTCAAGATTTGTTCTAGAATGTATAGCTTGTATCTTGTATGTTCTGGATGGTTTACGTACGATCCTTTCTGGCAATATTATAGAAATACATGAAAATGAAAGGGTTTCTGAGAACATAGTACAAGTCTATATTCATTTAAATAAGAATAACAACAAGCAATATGTGGATCCACCACGTAAAACCGATTACATAACCGTTATAGGCAAGACACAATTGCATTTATTAAATAAAATTCACATTAGTCACTTATCTGAAGCAAATGCGTGAGTGCAAAGATGTTCCTACTGGCCATCCGGGTACTTGAAGCATGCTTAAACAACAACCGATTGTGAAAACGTAGATAAATAAAAGTAATATATTGTGAAGAAACAACGAAAAAAACCATTATCAAAACACTTGATCCCGTTAATATCGTTCCTTTAACCAATCATTATTACACAGTTCGTGAAGGGGGTCAATTCCTCTTCTTCCACTCAGCTTGTATTTTCTTGCCCAATTTAGAGTTTGGATCCAGGCAGAACTTCTTAAACATATGTCTTCTCACTTGTACGCTGGGAAGGAAAAGAAGAAAAAAAAATGTTTCTACATGGCCGAAACGTCCATGCACACACACTCCGTACTATTGCGGAGCGTGCGTCAAAACGAATAGATATATTTAGAACACCTTTATTAATCTCAAAGTATGAAGACTATATTAAAGCTATTATAGATATATCCACACCATGACTTTTATATTAAACGTTAATAATTATATTTAAAACTGGACCTAAATTGGTTTAAGGTTCACTTAGACAAGGTTTACTTAGACTTGGATCACAATTCATTTAATAAATATGATCTCGGCAAAGTCCGCATGTGGCACAGAGGGAAAGTGTCCTATAATTAACGGCTGGAAGCCCCCACTGAAGAGTTTTTAAACGTCACTTCTGTGGTCGTTTTGTCCGCCGTTCGACACTGGAACTGTAGACTATGGATTCCAATGCGACTGCGTACATGGAAGACCGTAAATCACCACAGCAAGGAAAAAGAATTTTCCCATGAACCGTGTTCAGATGGCCAGGGAGGGTTGGGCTACAACATTGACAAAGCGGCGTATTTGTAGCATATTTAAGAATAAAAACAACCGCTTTTCACGCCAACTCATTTTAAAAAAACGGCAGAACGATTGAAATATACGAAAAATGTTCTCGGCTGCAAAATGATCCCTACTATGATTCCATTGGTAATTAGCATTTTTCTTAAACGTTAAACTATTATTAAAAGAGATCAAGTGACAGATCAGAACGCCTTTTTCAACTTTCAGTTTACATTCCAAGGAAATAGAATCTGATCATCGGTCACATTTAAAGGAAACGAACAGGAAATGATTAAACGATGTACATTGATGGCATATGCAGACGGTGGCAACGTTTTAGTGAGCATATGTGCCATATAAACACATTTTAAAATCAATTGAAACATTTTATAAGCAACAAGGTACATGGAATATGGCCAATATATCTCTCCTAAGAAGTATATTGGCAGAACATCATATACCTCCTGTAGTTTTTAACTTAATTATTATTATTTACCCGCTAATTCCCAATTGTCTCTTACACTCCTGCTTTGCCTTACTGCACTCATAACCTGGTTACAAACACAAACAGTGCAGTAAAACGTGATGTCATCCCGAGGTCTACGGTCCAATTTTACCATGATTCAAACCACCTGGTTTATATGGTCTGATGTAGCTACCAGCTAGCTATTTGCCCTTACGGCCAATCGGCATTCTGGGCACAAATCACCCAGTTAATATTGCCACGATTCTTGATGTTGTTGAATATTACAGACAAGCTTTTACGTCAGATACTTTTTAGATATTTAAAGTGTAAATTCAAATACTAACGTTATCTCTACGCGGTCACACGTTGGACTCCTCTGATGAACCATGTGTTGGATGATGTTCGCCGGTTTCACCCAGTTTTTCGTTATTTCTCGTGGACACAGGCAGCGCCGTCGGCCGTGCATGGACAAAGCTGAGAAAATAACGTAACAAAATGGGTAAGAAGTTTCAATTTTCAAAAAACGGACACTCGTTTAGTTGCGACAAATTGCCGTTTTTTGTTGTTAAAGAGCATCCTATCTATATGTAAGAGTACACATATTTAGCCTATGTATACATGTTGCAGACTTTTGTATTATTTATCAAATAAATTAAACTATGACATATTGAATTAGGTTGAGTGCTGTGTAAATGCGACATTTTTCCAATTATCCTATTTTTTCACAATTCTCCCCTAATACAACTATGAATTATAATATAACGAATCCATGTAACAGCATAGACGTGTCTCACCATCAGTTGAAATCATCAGCATGACAAAAGCCACAACCATGATCTGTCCTCTCATTCTGAAGGAGATGGTCTGGAAGTCTACTGTAAAATGGAGCCAGGAGGAGATGGTCTGGAAGTCTACTGTAAAATAGAGCCAGGAGGAGATGGTCCGGAAGTCTACTGTAAAATAGAGCCAGGAGGAGATGGTCTGGAAGTCTACTGGACAGTAGAGCCTCGAGGAGCCGATCTGGAAGTCTACTGGACGCAAGAGCCTGGAGCCGATCTGAAAGTCTTATCATTGTCCTACTCAGACCACTGCTTGCTATATAGGGGAGGGAACTAAAAATTCCCACAGAGTAGGCCCAGGGGAATTCCTGTGAAAGCAGTTAGCTAGTAGGCTATGTTTAACGTTGAATGATGATATAACGAAAGTAGAACAAACTATTTCTTTATAATAAAATATCAAAAGTGGGTGCTGATAATTGCCCCTTTGAAATAGACTTTGAGTAGAATGTAAATGTGCCTAAAGTCCTGGGATTCCACTAGTTGGCAGCCAAAATTGGTGACCCGAGAGGAATTTGCATCCTTTTCCGGGACCTTTTATTCTAGTCAGTGTGTTCACAAGGCCATTCGTATGTAACGCGTGACATATTTGACATGGATTTTGACAAGACCTCTGTGGGTAATTTGTCTTGCCATAAAGATCTGGCTTTCAGATAATTACCCTTGTAGGAAACTTGTTGGTGTTAAAACCATATATTGAAATGTTTGACCTTATGTCATACTTTTGTACATGGGTCCATTTCCTCAACGGGCCACTTTTGTCTCAGGGACTCTTGCGGGCTGTCAGAGTGGCTTCTCGGCTGTTTGGAATTTTGTGACATACACTTCTTCCCTGGAACCCAATGACAGGTCTGTTCAAACCTAAGAGCTATATAGAAAGATCAACGTCCTACCCCCAACGTCCTACCCCCAACGTCCTACCCCCAACGTCCTACCCCCAACGTCCTACCCCCAACATCAGAACCCCAACGTCCTAACCCCAACGTCCTAACCCCCAACGTCCTAACCCCAACATCTTTCAGACTAACCCTAAAACAACATGGACCAGTATTATACAACAGAAACACATTTTTAAGACTCAACACAACACTAAAAGTTGCAGGTGCCCCCATATAATCATTTATCCCTATATTTAATTGAAAATAGTACACAGTATCAAATGTTGAAACTGAGAGATTTATGTTGTTTTGGGGAAAATGCCCATTTTGAATTTGATGCCAGCAACACTTCAACCACTTTGGGTCAGGGACGTGTTTAACACTGGGTTGGGTCACCTCTTTTTAGCAACACTGTGTAAGCTTTTGGGAACTCAGGAAATCAATTGCTGTAGTTTTTAAAACAGAATCAGAATAAGCTTTATTGCCAAGTAGGTTAAAGTAGTTTTACCCATGCAAGGAATTATCTATGGTGCATTAATGCATGACAGTAAACACAGTAAGTGGTAAAAAAACACAGCAAGTAGATACATTTGCACAGTAATTAAAAGTAAAAATGACACAGTAAATAGAAAGTGTGCAAAACATTTACCACATAAGTTGCATTGTGCAATGTGCAAGACAGTGGTGCAAAGAAGTGCCTTCATGTAAAGTTAAGTAAGGGGGCGGAGTGGGCTCGTGGGGCTCACATGGCCTTGTTGATGAGACCAGCTGCCGATTGGTAGAAACTGTTGTGTTGTGGCGTGAGATATTGGTCCTTATGGACCGTAGCCAGGATTCAGTGCTGATGGACTGGAAGTCAAATACATGTTTCACCAGCTTCACGCGCAGCCTCTTGTGAAAAAGGGTTTATATTGTTAAATAAATTATATCATGGTTAAGATGTTATTGTTTTTGGTTCAATTGCATCACTTTTATCTATATATATATTGTTTGAGAGATGATCAAATAATTGATATTTCCATTTTCCATTTCTTAAAAAATAACAAAATATTTAATGGGGTGTACTAATTTTGTCACATGACTCTAGTTGTTGTGATTGTCTAGCTGAACAGAAAACAAATAGAATAGATGGTACAATCAAATTCTTTATTCATCTAATAGAAAACATAAACAATACATAAAAAATATATACAGTATTTACACAAGTCTTCTTCAAAGGGCAATAGTGGAAACCGATGAATACATACATATTTATATGCTTTTAGTATTTACAAGTAAATAGAAATATACATTCTAAATGTCTTTCAATGTTGTAACAATGGAAGTATTCTCTGCAGTCAATTCAGATTAGATCCTTTTTTTTCCCAAAGGAAAAGTTGGCCCTTGTAATCCATTTAGGGTCTCAACTGGGTTGGTGGATCACAGTTTTACTGCACACTCCTGTAAAAACAAATACAAACGATCATTATACATACATCTTTACTGTAATTCCTAAAAATAACAAGGATAATCAGATAAATACAGGGTGAAAGACAGAAACATACTATTGGTAACATGCTAATAACATAATATGAAATACTGATGTGAGCATTGATCCTCAAGGAAAATGCCTTTGTCATCATATTAGGAATATATTGTTAGGAACGGGGCTGGCTGGTGTCTGGTTGCTGGACAACCGAGAACCAAAGAACCAAGACAAGGGCCAAACAAGAAAAACAAAAAAACATGTGACACATATTTATACAAACCTATACTATATATTTAGACATTCTATTAAATTTCTGATTGCTGATTTTAAATAATCACATTCTAGATTTGCTTTGAATGTTCCTCCGTCTTCATGTACTGTTTGTTAGGAATAGTACAGACCCACTGTGAGAACCCCTAGAGACATGTGCACGGATGCTTCCTACAACAAAGCTATTTATTGACTCACCTTTGTCTAATTATCCATTTTTTAATTGTTTTCTTGGCCAAACGAGCCTCAGGATTTAGACACCTTTTGCCTGCTCCATTCTTCAGGGTGACACTGTCCACAAAAGGAGGAAGAGTCTTCAGTTAGAGCCCTCACAATATTAAACTGAGCATAAAGTTACAGCCTTAATTATAATGTTAAGCAAAGCATAAGGAGGCTACTAATAGGGCCATCAACAAGAGACAACACTGTTAGAGCTCGTCACAATGTTAAACAGACAGAAGACAGAGCTGTTAGAGCTCTCATCACAATTCTAAACAGAGCATAGACAGACATCTGTTTGGGCTCTTATCATGACGTTAAACAGAGCGTAGACAGACTGCAGTTAGAGCTCTTATTACAATGTTAAACAGAATGCGGAGAGGAGTTACTATTGTAATAGCACAGGTAAATATTAATTTGTTAACCAGACAGCAAGACAAACAGGCAGAAAGTTCTTACATGATCTCCATGTGTGGGCAGGAGTTGCTTATGCCAAAGACCTCCATCTTCTGAATCAGAACAGGCCGAATTTGATCCACCACTCCATCCAGACACAGGCACCGATATTTAGAATGACCCACCTGACCTGGTGATAACAACCAACAATTAATGCATGCTAGCTATGGCATTATTACAACTACGAGACTTCTACTTGTCCATCAGAAATACCACCTAATATTATAAAGGACTTCTTCATGTCTTTGTCAGAGATGTTACCTTCGACACGGACCAGGAGCAGACAGGCCAGGAAGATGAGGACCGTGGATGTCATTGCTTTGGCCATGGATGCTGCTTCCTCAGTTTCTTCTAGAGTCTGGATGGACAGCTTGGTCAAGTGACAGTTGAATATGGAGCAGAGCTTGTCCTGTATTTATACTGAAGTCCCATCCCACCCAACAGATCCTTCATCTGGGAGTCACCCGAGACACGAGAGAGGGTTTTTCCCTGGTTACCCTTTCAACCTGCTTTCTCTTTCCCTCAGCTTCTCCTTTCAAACAGGACATCCTTTTCTATGAAACAAACTGTTTTGTCGTGAAACAGAGGCACTTTGAAGACAGGAAGAGGATGCAATTGTTTCTCCTTGTGTTTGTTGACCCTTAAGTGCCCTACTTGTGTCTAGAGTCCTTTGGACTATCTAGGGTGCTATTCTGATGACCCTTATTTTATCAGTGTGGTACATGTTGAGACGTCCCAGTAGGCCTTGAGAATGTCCAAGAGACTGTTGTGTTTCTTAGGGATTTATTCTCTGCCCCACTTTCACTCAGGCCTGGCAAAATAGAATCTCTGCCTATATTTTATCTAAGTTCATCTGATATATGTTATGCCACTGGAGGACATTAGAAAGCATATTTAGCAACTGGATCCATTAGTTTATCAACCTACTATGTTTTTACATAGTAATCCTCACAGTCAGTATACTTATTTTCCTCACTGTCGAATATCCTTCTTTTTGAAAGAAAAGCTCTCTTAAAGGGAGTGCTCCTAATATCATCTTGTTACCTGTATAAAACACAACAGGGAGCTAGAAATCTTGTTGATCGGGGATCAAATACTTATTTCACTGAATTAAATGCGAATCAATTTATTTGAAATGATGAGTTTTTCTGGATTTTTTTTCTGTTATTCTGTCTCTAACTGTTAAATAATAATGGTAATAAACCTACCATTAAAATTATAAACTGGTCATTTCTTTGTCAGTAGTTACCTGTATAAAAGAGAAGCAATCAATCAGATTCCAAACTTTCCACCAAAGAGCTGTCCAAAGATGTCAGGGACAGAATTGTAGACCTACACAACGCTGGAATTGCCAAGCAGCTTGGTGAAAAGTTGGTCAGTTGGTCAGTTATTCTCAAATGGAAGAAACACAAAATAACTGTCAATCTCCCTCGGTCTGGGGCTCCATGCAAGATCTCACCTTGTGGAGTTTTAATGATCATGACACCGGTGAGGAATCAGCCTAGAACTATACCTGAGGATCTTGTCAATGATCTCAAGGCAGCTGGGACCATAGTCACCATTAAAACAACTGGTAACACTCGCGTTAAGGGCTGAAATCCTGCAGCGCCCCCAAGGTCCCCCTGCTCAAGAAAGCACATGTACAGGCCTGTCAGAAATTTGCCAATGAACATCTGAATGATTCCGAGGAGAACGGTGAAAGTGTTGTTGTGAAAGTGTTGTGTTGTTGTCAGATGAGACCAAAATCGAGCTCTTTGGCATCAATTAAACCGCCGTGTTTGGAGGAGGAGGAATGCTGCCTATGACCCCAAGAACACCATCCACACCGTTTCTACCGGAGGTGGAAACATTATGATTTGGGGGTGTTTTTCTGCTGAGGGGACAAGACATCTTCACTGCATCAAAGAGACGATGGATGGGGCCATGTACCGTGAGAACCTTCCCTCAGCCAGGTCATTGAAAATGAGTCGTGGATGGGTATTCCTGCATGACAATGACTCAAAACACATGGCCAAGGCAACAAAGGAGTGGCTCAAGAAGAAGCACATTAATGTCCTGGAGTGACCTAGCCAGTCTCCAGACCTTAATCCCATAGAAAATCTGTGAAGGGAGCGGAAGGTTCGAGTTGCCTAACCGTTAGGCAGGTTTTGAGCCTGACGTTAGGCCCTAACGTCAGGCTCAAAACCTTAATGACTTGGAGAGGATCTGCAAACAGGAGTGGGACAAAATCCCTCCTGAGATGTTTGCAAACCTGGTCGTCAACTACAAGAAACGTCTGACCTCCGTGATTGCCAACAAGGATTTTGTCACCAAGTACTAAGTCATGTTTCGCAAAGGAGTCTAATACTAATTTCACTGAGTAAAATACAAATCAATTTATAACTTATTTAAAATGCGTCTTTCTGAATTTTTGTTGTTGTTAATCTGTCTGTCACTGTTCAAATAGACCTACGATTAAAATTACAGATTGATAATTTATTTGTCAGTGGGCAAATCAGCAGGGGATCAAATATTTCTTTCCTCCACTGTATATCCAGCAACCTTGAAGTTACTTGATCAAGACTTGTTGTGACCTGTTCAGGTCTTCGATGTGCTTCTGTTTCACAGCAACACAGTGTGTTTCAGAGAAAGGGAACGTCCCATTTGAAAGGAGAAGCTGTGGACAAGAAAGCAGGTTAAGAGGGTAACCAGGGGAAAACCCTCTCTCGTGTCTTGGATTATTCCCAGACGGATCTGTTGGGTGGGATGGGACTTCAGTATAAATACAGGGCATCCTCTGCTCCATATTCAACTGTCACTTGACCAAGCTGTCCATCCAGACTCTAGAAGAAACGGAGGAAGCAGCATCCATGGCCAAAGCAATGACATCCACGGTCCTCATCTTCCTGGCCTTTCTGCTCCTGGTCCGTGTCGAAGGTAACATCTCTGACAAAGACATGAAGATTTGTTTTATAATATTAGTTATTTCTCTAAATAGTTTAGTAGCTATACTAATGCCTAACCCACCATGCATTATTCATTGGTTGTTATCTCCAGGTCAGGTGGGTCTTTCTAAATCTCGTTGCCAGTGTCTGGATGGAGGAATGACACGGATTAAACCTGGTCTCATTCAGAAGATGGAGGTTCACAATTCCAGCAGCTTCTGCCCACACTTGGAGATCATGTATGAACTCTGTATTTTATTTTATTTTTTTAATTTGTATCTACGCCTGCTAGTAAAATACTATGTCTTTCTCTCGATGCACTGTTGAACATTGTGATGAGGGCTGTAATAGTAGTTGCTGTTCATGCTCTTTTCTTATTGGGATGAGTGCTCTAATGGTATGCAAATCTAGAGACTCTCCTATTTCACTCTATGTACCATTGTGTGGGCTCTGATGGCAGTCTCTATTTATCGTGAATTGGACATTTTGAGTGCTCTAACAGCTTTCACTCCATTTATGGCCAGTGTCACTCTGAAGGATGGACAGGGGAACAAATGCCTGAATCCTGATGGTCCGTTGGTGAAGAGAATTATTGAGAAATGGAATAAGAACCGAAGGTGAGTCAGACTATGTTTTTGTACAGTACAGAGTTTGACGTGACTTTGATTTGTATGATTTGTGTTCTCAACCACATGTCACGTTGGTCCATCAGTACAGCAACAGTATGCTGGTGTGTTTTTCACCCCGTATTTATCTGCAAATCTCCATTCATTGATATTAATGCTGACAATGTATATCTAAAGACTGTTATTCTGTCTTTTAGGAGAAACTAATCTGTGATCACACTTCTCCATTGAAAACAAACTGAAGGTATTACGCTGAAGACTGGCTGAATACTAAGTGCACAGCATTACATTTTAATTAAATTGAAAATAAATGAATTGATAGAATGAAGTAACCTAAATCCACTTGTATTATTTCCAGTTTCCAATGTTTTAGGTATACCTGTGTTCCTTGATTATTAGAGATGATCGTTCTTGGTTTCTGCAAATGTAAAAACAAATAATAAATACAATATGTTTATGGGTACATATTAGCAAATATAAAAGAACTTGTGTATATATTGTGTTGATCTTTTGTATCTATTTTCATGAATAAACAGAGTAGGCCTTCGTGATTTTTCCTGGTATTAAACTATTGGGATCAATGTGACTTGTCCCTCGACTTACTGACCAGACAAACAGACAAACGTGAGACATCTGCTCATTAAGTAGAGGAAACCAGTCAATGGCCTTATTAGTAATCTGAAGTTTGCAAACAATTCAGATTTTTTTTATTCTATGCTTTTTATGTACTATATTTTAATTACCCTCAAAACTGACAAACAATGTAATCTGCTTGTGCTGAAATTGCAAATAGACCTATTGTAGTTTTAAATAGATCATTAAGCAATACTACTGTTGGCATGCTCGGTAGTAGTACATGTCCCTGAACTGAAATATCTAACATTTGTTTTGCTGTAATTGTTTAGTAAGACATTTTTATTGGGGGCGAGACCCAATCATGTACTGTTTCCAATCACTGAAGGATCTTAAAGGGCCAGTACCAACAGTTGAAATTGTTTTGTCTGATTGTCCTGACTGTATAATTTAAACAACATTTAAATTTTTTTAAGTAACATTTTTGTTTTACACTTGCAATGACAAATGATCAAGCACACAATGAGGTTGGCACGTGAACACACATCTCCAGTTGAAGTATCATCTGTGGCTTTGGGCCACGGGGATAGTTGGCTAGCTGTCTTGCGTACTGAGTTGTATATTCAGTCATTTTCATTATCTGCATTTTGATCTAGAACAGCAAACGCTCATGTGCTTTCTGTCGCGCCAGTATCCCAACGAAATCCTCTTAAAAACCAGTAGATCCAAAGCAAAACAATGCAGCTTCCTGAACAAGGCATACTTGCCTCCAATTAAGCCTTCGTCAGGCTAAGAATAAAATGGCCCCGAAGAGCAGCTCGGGGCACAGGAAGAAATGAGGAAGAGAGGCGGTGATCAAAAAGGATGTCACGGTTGTAGTGAGGTGCAGAACCAAATGCAGACATTGTTCAAAGTAAAGAGTGAATTTAATCCAAAAACAGACAGAGACAAACTAACACGAACTGGAAACGTAAAGAAAAGGTGCTGTGCGTACACAGCAAACAGAACTGAACTAAATACAAGAAACGTGTAGCGTATCCACTAAAACTGGAATAAAACAAAGGACAAACCGTGAGCGTTGTGTAACACAACGCTGTGAAAAGTATAATGTACATATTTACATGTTTTGCATAACTTAACTACAAAATGCATTATTATTTATTATTCTACCAATATCAAATACTGCTAGAGTTACAGTACATATTTTTTCAGGTTTACAGCGTTTGTAGGTAAAACAATACTTTTAAACACAGTTGATTCTAGCAGTCTTCAATGCAGTACCTTGGGTTTTTTCCTTAGGAAAAGGTTTCAATGGGGTTTTAATATTCCCAGTTTTATTACACACTCCTAAAACAAAGAGAATAACAATTGTTATAGATTCGCCTCTAATAAACGTACTAATAAATACAGACTATGAAACTTTCTCTCAATATACTGATAACATTATATGACATACTGATGTGTGTATTGATCCATTAAGAAGCATACATCCATACTATGTATTATTTAAATATATTTTTCCTTACAGTATAAAAACATATGTAGCCTGACTCACTTTAGATTTTTAAACCATATCTTTACGACTTTCTGGCCCATTTTAGCCTCAGGATTCAGACATCGCTTCCTGGCATTCTTCAAGGTGACACTAAACACACATGGACATAGAGACTATCGTTAGAGCCTACACAAAACCATAGCAGACTAGTACTCTAGATTGAGCACTTAAAATATTAAACAGAGCAGACAGGTACTGTAGTTAGAGCCCTTACGAAATTAAACAGAGCAGACAGGAATTATATTCAGAGCTTTTACTAAATTAAACAGAGCAGACAGGTACTATAGCTGGAGCTCTCACAAAATTAAACAGAGCAGACAGGTACTATAGTTAGAGCTCTCACCATGTTAAACAGATCAGACAGGCAATATAGTTAAAGCGCTCACAAAGTTAAACAGAGCAGACAGGTACTATAGTCAAAGCCTTCACAATGTTAGAAACAGCAGACAGGTACCATAGTTAGAGCTCTCATCTCAGTGTTAAACAGTCAAGCAAGAGGGGTTTATATCATATTCATATCTTACTAGAAGGTGTAAATACATAATAAACAGGTTAACACAGAGGGTTCTTACATGATCTCCGTCTGGGGACAGGAGTTGGTGGGAACGTGCACCACAGTGTTTTGAATGAGAAAAGGTTGAATTTGATCCACCACTCCATCCAGACACAGGCACCGAGATTTAGAATGACCCACCTGACCTGGTGATAACAACCAACAATTAATGCATGCTAGCTATGGCATTATTACAACTACTAGACTCCTACTTGTCCATTAGAAATACCACCTAATATTATAAAACAAATCTTCATGTCTTTGTCAGAGATGTTACCTTCGACACGGACCAGGAGCAGACAGGCCAGGAAGATGAGGACCGTGGATGTCATTGCTTTGGCCATGGATGCTGCTTCCTCAGTTTCTTCTAGAGTCTGGATGGACAGCTTGGTCAAGTGACAGTTGAATATGGAGCGGAGCTTGTCCTGTATTTATACTGAAGTCCCATCCCACCCAACAGATCCTTCATCTGGGAGTCACCCGAGACACGAGAGAGGGTTTCCCTCTGGTTACCCTTTCAACCTGCTTTCTCTTTCCCTCAGCTTCTCCTTTCAAGCAGGACTTTCCTTTTCTCCGAAACAAACTGTTTTGCAGTGAAACGGAGGCATGTTGAAGACAGGAGGATGCAACCATTTCTCCTTGTGTCTGTAGACAATTAAGTGCCCTACTCCCATGGACCCAGGTCAAACGTAGTGCAACAAATATTGTGCTATTTGTTATCCGGTACGACTGTGGATAGCAAGTGCGTACATAGTCCTATTAGCCCTCCTGATGGCAGCCCCCCAAAACAATATTGGAAAACAGATGCAAGCATGCGAAAGGTAAAAATGTTCAGGCACCCTTAGGTTGTGAAATTGTCATCTGATCCTGTATAATATTTGAACATATGTGCCTGGATAACGTGACCCAAACTATCTCTGGAAAACAGGTTTAAGGTGTCCAATCATTTCAGAAATTGGGACAACTGTACATTTTACCTGAGATCTCAGGAGGTTCAGCACCTGTGTACTTCTGATATTGCAGGAAGAGCATTGCACATACAACACCATGGTTACGGGTTTAGTTTCCATTGGGATCCAGTAAGAATTTGTCAAAATACTATTATTTATCCTTATAGTCGATTATGCCTGAAGGACACTGAAAAACTGAATGTTATTAAGGGAATTCAAATCCTCTGTCTTAAATAAAATATGTATTACTTCTAATTACATATTTTTTACTTTTTTACTTAATTACCCTACTTATACGAGGAACAATATTGTTAATAGGCTTCTGGACTGACCAGAAAAAGTATAGGAATATACTCCGGATGTTTTCAGGATATGGTTGGTATTTGTGGAAATTAATTAACTGCCAATTGAAAGTGAAAGAAATCGCCTATATCCATTTCCATATCCATAAATTCCTTCTATGAATGTCGTTTCAGTTCTGGAGTTTCGCTGCGGCTACATCTGACAAGCCTGGAGGATCAGCGAGACTGTACGTCACCGTGTGAGGAAACAGTTTGATTTACAGGAAATCGGCGCTGCGTTTGTGCCTGGTTGGTTGACCGCTAGGTGGCAAAGTGAAAGCGAGAGAAGGACAAACAGGCAACATTTGGAACCTGCGTTTTCACTTCTCGCGGACCTCACATACTTCCACCTTCTCAGTGATGCCATAAACCTCCGATTGCCTCATGCCACAATCAGAATCCAGTCAACTCCAGGGCAAATTAATGATTATTTTCGGTGGATTTGTATCACGTTATTATTATCCATGCATTCATGCAATACTTCGAAGGACAGTGGGAAAAATACAGAGAGAGCATTTGCCAATCAAACTGCGTTCCGAGTTCAAACCCATGTTTCAGCAGTACATGTGCAATAGATGCAGTGGCCCAGACTGCAGGACCCCTCCCCCCCCATAATATGCCATAGCATGCCTGCATTGTACCAGGGACAGAAACTGGCACCAAACACTGGACAAGTGTTTAGTGCCCTGGGGGTGTTTTATTAATTCCTTTTTCACTTCTTCTGTTTCCGGATTGTGTTCATCCATAACTTACATAGAGAATGTCTGCATATTTTGTACTGCCTTCTCCCATTGCGGTTCTTTTGGAGCTCTGAAATATCCCCCTAGAAAAAGTCCCAGCGAGGGCGATGTCCGGGGGCTGTTCGGGCCTGCTGCCATCTTTCCGTGGGGGCTTTGGTGGAGCGCATAGGGACTGGTTGCCACGACATTCGCAACAAGTTAAAACACAGAATACCAGCTATGTTTATAGTTAATAGTATAATAGCAAAATATCAACGGACTAATCAATTAAACATCCCACATAATAACGGATCAAACATGGTTGTGTAATATGTTGTTGATTTGTGAATAATCACCAGTCAGTTTCACTCCACAGTTGGCCGTGAAATTCCAAGTTATATAGTGAGTAGAATAGTGAGTGGTTGTGTCTGGCATTAGCCGCGCAAGCCGCGTTTGAAATGATTCTTTAAAAAGACACTTTCACATGAATAGGAAACGTGTATTAAAATACAATATTTTAATATTCTAAAGGATATCGTCCTACATTAGACATACTACTAACCTGCGTCCAAAAAACAAGTATGAAGAATGATGAACCAACTCGCAGGTCATTTCGATCAACTGACTACATGTCCGCTTGAGCCAATCAGATGAGCATCTATATCATGGACGCACATTCGGCGTTTTCTAAAAAATACAAGGGAGGTTTTAAACGTGGTCGTTTTTTTTAAGTTCAGATGATATTTTATTTAACGACAGTGTGAGCTACAACTTTATTATTTGTAATATATTAATTTTAAAGTCAACGTTTGGGTGGCAATTGGGGTGACGAGGCTCTTCCAAGGGTGTTAAAGACGAATTTGAATTAAGACGGAAAGCTTATTCCGCCTGGGTATAGAATTCAATGTACATTTCTATAGAAAATAATTCTGACAATTGTTATCAGATATTTTACACAGATATATCTTTGTCCATGAACATATTTGTGCCCTGAACGTCAACTGTCTGTTTCGATCAAAAGTGATAAAAAAATATTTTCATGCAGTTTTCAAATTAACTGCCTCGATCAGGGACCAATCAACAGATTTTCCACTAGTACCAATCAGAAATTAGATCTAATGAGATGCTCTGCTAGACCCTGCTGATACGTTGTGATGAAAAAACATTGTTAATTGAAATGATCACATTCTATAGTGAGTTGTACTTTATGATAATGAGTTTTTCAAATAAAATGATTCTTTCATATATTTAGACAGAGTTTCATAATATCATCATATACCCTTCTAACCAACAATTTGATTGATAAAATAAACTTTTATTGGTCCAAATTGGTCCAGGACTGGATTGGGCCAGAAAAATGCCTGACCGTTGATAGCTTGTGTGTTGCCCAAACCCAAAACTAACTCAAAGAATCGAAAAGGAAATGGGTGGATTTCCCCAGAACAAGTCATGACTTTCGAAAAACATTTATTACAAGGTTCAATAGCAACATAAGAACTACAGCAAAATTGGCTAAATGACTTACAGACTCGTAAAAAAAATGTAAAGTGTTTAGATCTTTAAAAATGTTTTAATGAAAACATCAAGTGTTTTACCGTTAAGTGATAAGTAGAACTGTTCCAAAATGACACAATGAGAGTAGAGGTTAAGGCTTTTTCAAAACAGGAATTGGTAATGCTGACTGACCATTAAAGCCACAGAAAGATGGAACTTTATCTGTAGATGGGTTAGACACGCCAACAAAGTACGTTAAAAATCACATATTAAAACGGAAATTGTACAAATATCCAGGTGTTTGAAACTTGGCCGGTAGCAATACTACTGCCAATTCTAACTTCTGACATCAGTGAAGTTTTATTGACTTGTCAGCAAGTGAGTAGTTCTGTATAGTTGAGAGGCAAAGGCACTAGAATTGAATCACAGCTAACTGGACAGTGGCAACATCTAACAAACAACACAACCAAATTCATTATGTTCTCAAATTTGATGTCTTGACTCATTTGTGCACAGAGAAATATGGAGCCGAACGCATTTCTTCAGTCAGCACAGACGGTCTTACTCAAACCGTTACAGTAGGCTGTTGTGCAATCCAAAACAGAGGTGCTGCCGTTTTGGTGCAGCTGTTATACCATTAAGCCAAAAAAAAATTAAAAACAGTTTGCACTTTGGTGCCTCGTGGAGATAAAGACACTAAATTGTAACCTTGGATAGGAGGCAGCTTGGTCAGAAATACTGATGGTGGTGAAATACTGAAGTTACTTTTTAACACTGCTTGTGTTTTGGAAGGCTGCTGGATACCACTGGCCGAGACCTTGACACACACACTCCGAAATGGAACAAATCACACATTAGCGAAAAACAAATGAATTCCCTGATTCCCTTTAACAAACGTGTTAAGTCGACCAAAATAGATGTTTCTATCACCTTCTGAACCAATGTAACAGCATGGACGGCAGTGTTCAGCCGCTAACAGCGATGCCAGAGGACTGAGGCAGCAAGAAAGACAGAGTTTAGAGCCACTGACATAGTTAATATCCCTTATGTACAGACAAATGATGAATGAACAATTTAGTCTCTAATCAGACGTGTTATGAACAGAGCTGCTCCAGTCAGTTTCATGTCTCTCTTAGAATTAGCACCAACTATAAAAAAAAAATAAAACATTGGGAAAATTCACCACACAAAGTGAGTCAGTAGTTTGGCAAGTGCACTCTGGGCCAGCAGCAGAAGACTTTCTCTAACTGCCCGTTGTGTTCTGGGAATTGGGTGCCCAGGTGCTCCGTGCTGAAGATTCCCCAGGGCGGGATCAGCTTCCTTTCCCACAAATCTATCCTTTACTGTTGACGGTAAAAACAAAACAAGACTGGGCCAAGATCAGCACCTGGCGTAGCTCCTCCCCTACAGAGCTGGCCCTGCCGCTGTGCACTTCTGGTCCTGGATCAGCAGCTGTTCTGGTGGACGTAGAAACACCACCATTACCGTGATGTTGTCACTGGACCCCGCCTCCTTGGCGTCCGCTACCAGCTTCTGAGCCACGTCCTGGCCCAGCGTGCCCACCGAGCACCCCTCCCCGGCCCCCTCCCCGGCCCCCCGGGTCTCCACGCGCTCCCGTAGCGCTCGGAGGACCAGGGCAGGAACCTGGTCGGGCCGGATGGTGTCGAAGAAGCCGTCGCAGGCCAGGAGAACGTAGTCCTCGTCGCCGTCCAGGCGGGCGGAGGAGCAGTCAGCCTCACCGGAGACGTAGGGTTTCTGGTCAAAGTCACCTGTGGACAGGTAGAAGACGACCGGTTGTGGGTTGCTTGACGTGGCTGACTGCAGTGACGCATAGCGCGTTGTGTCGGTTTTCATGTGGTTTAGTGTAGTGTGTTGTATTATGTTTTGATGTGGTTTAGCGCGGGTTGATGTGGTTTAGCGCAGGTTGATGTGGTTTAGCACAGGTTGATGTAGGTTGATGTGGTTTAGCGCAGGTTGATGTGGTTTTAGCGCGGGTTGATGTGGTTTAGCGCAGGTTGATGTGGTTTAGCGCGGGTTGATGTGGTTTAGCGCGAGTTGATGTGGTTTAGCTCCAGGTTGATGTGGTTTAGCGCAGGTTGATGTGGTTTAGCGCGGGTTGATGTAGGTTGATGTGGTTTAGCGCAGGTTGATGTAGGTTGATGTGGTTTAGCGCAGGTTGATGTAGGTTGATGTGGTTTAGCGCAGGTTGATGTGGTTTAACGCACGTTGATGTAGGTTGATGTGGTGTGGCTAGAGGTCTGTGTGATCCTGTCTATGTAATAGCTGTTGTTCTGCACACATTGATGCTCACCCAATGACCTTGTTTAAATAGAACTCACACAATATATCATTAAAGATGACTCAACCTGGCTGGAGTGGAATAACAAGCACACCTTGAACGTGAGCAACAAAGCCTGGCTGTTCTGCAGCTTCTAAGCATAGAGTTCCATGAGTGGGAGTGAGCGCTCATGATCCCAAGCCCTGTGTGAGCCAGGCTGGACAGGGAGCATCGCCAGGAGGACCGCCTTGGATGAAAGGTCTGGTAAAAAGAGAATGGGCGCCACCTACTGGTGGCCGGTAGGCTGACCGTGTCAGACCGTAACCCTACTGTGTCGACCGTGTCAGACCGTAACCCTACTGTACTGGGGTTGGGGGGTTGCATACCCCTCTGCAAATGTCCTAAACAGTGGTGTTCGGAGAGCGGGTGGGTTTCTCAGAGGTGCATGGCTATATTCTACCCAACATACCAAGAGAAGGTGACTGCAGTGATTGTCAACATGATATACAACTACTACAGCCTTAAAGTCTACTTTATTATATTTGTGCTCATAACAATAATTCTGACTTCCAGTGGCAATGGGATCCACATACTGGGTCCCGTGGGAATAAAGGTCCATGGGGCTGTGGTACAAGACCTGCTCTGCACTTGGGGACCAACAGTGTGGTTTAATAAAAGCACTGTGACTTTGACATTCAAGGTGTGTTCATGGACCTGGAGGCAGTGTAGGTCCCACAGACACTCACCTATAGACCTGGAGACAGCGTAGGTCCCACAGACACTCACCTATAGACCTGGAGACAGCGTAGGTCCCACAGACACTCACCTATAGACCTGGAGACAGCGTAGGTCCCACAGACACTCACCTATAGACCTGGAGACAGCGTAGGTCCCAGACACTCACCTATAGACCTGGAGACAGCGTAGGTCCCACAGACACTCACCTATAGACCTGGAGACAGCGTAGGTCCCACAGACACTCACCTATAGACCTGGAGACAGCGTAGGTCCCACAGACACTCACCTATAGACCTGGAGACAGTGTAGGTCCCACAGACACTCACCTATAGACCTGGAGACAGCGTAGGTCCCACAGACACTCACCTATAGACCTGGAG
>JACXGK010003898.1:0-41704 GCA_016801125.1 Novumbra hubbsi | reverse complement strand
AACGCATCCCTCCCTGATTCCCTGCACCTGTTCCTTGTTAAACGGTGTATATAATCCCTCATGTGTCTTGTCTCTGCGTTCGTTATTGTCTCAATGTTTCGTGGCAGCACATACGTGCTCTATGTCCTCCTCCGCGCATTAAAACCCTTGACGTTTATGCCTACCTGCAGTTTGGTCTCCCATTACCTCCACGTTACACTTCCAGAGACCATGACAGTGAGGCACTAACGCGAGTCTAGCTAAAGCACGATTGTTTGGTGTTTTTTCTAGGTCACAGTGACTTGTTAAATATCATTGACCTACTATTCTCCTGTAATCAATGTTTGAACATGAAGATTTACAGAGCATGTCATCTAATACAAGAATGTTTCATCAATGATGAACTGCCCTGAAAATATTTCAGCTCTGCAATTATTTACAGTTTGTACACACTTGAATGAAACTTACTGTGTAACTATCTATATACATTTTCTGAACAAGTAACCGAATATGGCAAATAAAACTGATTTGGGGGGAAAATTGTTTAGTGATCGGATGTGGTTACATCACATTGATGAAATTAATGCTCTGTTTATGGCTCATTACATATCTGTTGTTTTATCTATTTACATTTCAAGATGAATACATTATTGTTTAAGATAAAGGACAGGTGCTCTCATTTACACAAACTTTAGAAATCCATTTTACAGTATTCTACACAAAATCTAAAATTGTGTTTTCGTGAGGACAGAAATGCCACGACTTAGAAGGAATGGCCCATTAACAACTTCAGCAAGATAACCTACCATGTCAGAAAGCATGTTGTTTTCAGGAACCATTTTGTTATGTGTGCACAGCAGTGTCCACATACTGTATTAACCTAATAGAGCATCTTTGGGAAGCGATGCTTACAGCATGACTGCTGAATCGTAGCGACCGTGATGCCATCAGGTCAGCATTGACTTATATCCCTGTGCGAGGTAGAATCCCTGCCCTGAAGACAGGACTTAAACACAATGGGCACGATTTTGTTGTGTGTGTCCAAGGATTGGGATGTGTGTGTACATGCTAGTATTGTGAGATTGGTTCCAATCAAGTTGACAATTCATTTTGGTGGATCCCGGAATAGCTTTTCCATTACTATAGCCTGTTCAAAAACAATCTAATATCTGATTCTGGGGGTTTGTCGAAGGCCTCTTACATTATTCAGGAGTGATGAGAGTTATTAGACAATTCATTGACCATAAATAAAAAAGAGCAAAGAACCTGCTCTCCACGATGTTCCAAACGAATGTGCTTTAGGTAGTAGGCCCTGTTTTATCCCCTCTTAAACGCTAACCCAACCACTACTCCCTCTTCCAAAAAGTTAACAACATATTATCTTGTCAATTTCTACATCAATCGTTCACATTATCATTGTTTCACACAGTAAAATATGTATGAATGTTAAATTAATCAACCTCTTTTTGTTAGTTACTATGATAGAAATGCAATGTTCATACTCCTAAATTAAATAATGTTTGTAATGGTTTAGCGTTACCATTGCACCTTATTCTGTATATTTATAAATGCTATGGTTTCCACTTTTAGTTAGTTTAAATGGAAGGAACATAATAACATGGATGGCTGTGTTAAACTTACTTTGTAAGTTGCACATCACAATTCTGTCTTCCTAGTTATTGCATAAAATCTGCATTCTCAATAATAATAGAATGCACATTTTTAGCATCCACGTTTGGAACTTGGTTTCTATGTAGATAGCTTTTAGCCGTGTTAGCTAGCACTAAATTGTGAATACCAACACATGCCTAGGTTGTAGTTTAACATACATGGCAAATTGAGCCACATGTAAAGCAATTCTCAAACAATACATGTTAGAACTAGTTAAATGGGCCCACGTTTCTAGTTTTTGCTGCCATTTTATGCAGGGCAACATACAGGATTTATTTAATGTGACCACTTTTGCTCAAGGACAGAACGGTAGATTTGCCACTATGCTCAAACAGCATGGCTAACTGTTTCTCTGAACAAGCCTCTCTAATCTAAACTGATTTATTGTTATTCAGGTATTTTACAACATTCACATTGCACAAGCTAAAATGTCTCTTAGGTGTGGTTAAACAACACATCACAAGTTTTCTTGGAATAGAATAAAATGGCCTATTTGAAAATTATGACATACACACTAAAATTGCCTTTTTGTGTTTTTGAGACATATTTTTCAGATCTGCACAAAGTTACTTGTATACTGGATTTTTTTATAGTGATCAAAGAGATGTGTGTGCAATACATGATTTTCTCAGATAGGCCATGAAGGAAAGTACGAATGTACCAACCAATTGTGAGATTAATAGACATTTCGGATTCTGAACTCAAATAACTCTGGTACTGAATTAACTTGAATTATACCACTCTAGCATCTACGTAGATTCATAGAATTGCATTCCATCCAGCAATGCTCCTTTTGATCCAATTAAATGTAATAACTCTTGGTATTTTGACTGATAAAAGCTACACATACATTCTAATTATTTCTATTTCTGTAAATGACACCATTATAAGAGTAGGCATTAGAGGAAAAGAGGGCCCATGTAGGCCCTGTACAGTTACCTGAGGTTGATTCACAGAAACGCTGTTTATCTGGATCTAACGGATTGTTCAGTCAGAGCACATGAACACCTACAGTGGGGAGATCAAGTATTTGATACACTGCCAATTTTGCAGGTTTTCCTACTTACAAAGCATGTAGAGGTCTGTCATTTTTATAATAGGTACACTTGAACTGTGAGAGACGGGATCCAAAACAAAAATCCAGAAAATCACATTGTATGATTTTTAAGTAATTAATTTGCATTTTATTGCATGACATAAGTATTTGATACATCAGAAAAGCAGAAATTAATATTTGGTACAGAAACCTTTGTTTGCAATTACAGAGATCATATGTTTCCTGTACTTCTTGACCAGGTTTGCACACACTGCTGCAGGGATTTTGGCCCACTCCTCCATACAGACCTTCTCCAGATCCTTACGGTTTCGGGGCTGTCGCTGGGCAATATGGACTTTCAGCTCCCTCCACAGATTTTCTATTGGGTTCAGGTCTGGAGACTGGCTAGGCCACTCCAGGACCTTGAGATGATTCTTTCGGAGCCACTCCTTAGTTGCCCTGGCTGGGTGTTTCGGGTCGTTGTCATGCTGGAAGACCTAGCCACGACCCATCTTCAATGCTCTTACTGAGGGAAGGAGGTTGTTGGCCAAGATCTTGCGATGGCCCCATCCATCCTCCCCTCAATGCAGTGCAGTCGTCCTGTCCCCTTTGCAGAAAAGCATCCTCAAAGAATGATGTTTCCACCTCCATGCTTCACGGTTGGGATGGTGTTCTTGGGGTTGTACTCATCCTTCTTCTTCCTCCAAACACGGCGAGTGGAGTTTAGACCAAAAAGCTTGCCTATTGTCCTGTAGCCCATCCCAGCCTTGTGCAGGTCTACAATTTTATCCCTGATGTCCTTACACAGCTCTCTGGTCTTGGCCATTGTGGAGAGGTTGGAGTCTGTTTGATTGAGTGTGTAGACAGGTGTCTTTTCTACAGGTAACGAGTTCAAACAGGTGCAGTTAATACAGGTAATGAGTGGAGAACAGGAGGGCTTCTTAAAGAAAACCTAACAGGTCTGTGAGAGCCGGAATTCATACTGGTTGGTAGGTGATCAAATGCTTATGTCATGCAATAAAATGCAAAGGAATTACTCAAAAATCATACAATATGATTTTCTGGATTTTTGTTTTAGATTCCATCTCTCACAGTTCTATGATAAGAATTACCGACCTCTACGTGCTTTGTAAGTAGGAAAACCTGCAAAATCAAATACTTGTTCTCCCCACTGTATCTATTACAGAGTTCTATTACAGATTTTCACTTAATGTTCCATTTAATAGCTTGTTAAATGTTTCCTGCTTAATGAAAATTAAAATGCTAATTATAGTTTTTAATATTCTCCACAACACAGTTTAAAGAAATTAAATGAAGCACAACATACTATTCATTATATAATTGTAAATTAAAAATAAATAAATACAAGATATACAGATGTGGTCAAATTTGTAGTTACCCTTACAGCTCATTGAAATAACGCTTCATTCCTCCCAAAATGTGATGGAATTAAAAACTACAGTATCATGTATACTTGCATGCCTAAAATATCATGGGAGCTGTGAAAATGTATTTTTAGAAACGATTCCCCTTAGAATAATATATAATTGGATTATAGTGATATTTTAGAAAATAATAGAGACGCATAGTAAAGGTAAAGGGTAAAAGACTCCCAAGCAGCTTGATGTTCCTGTGACAACAGTTGCAAATATTATTAATACATTTAAGCTCCACAGAACTGTACCCAACCCACAATGAAAATGGACCCCATATTGAGCTGAAGGATAGTTAAAATGGTAGAAAAAGAACCAGGGATTACTGCAAAAGAAATACAAGCTGAACTCCAAGGTACAGTGCATCCGAAAAGTATTCACAGGGCTTCACGTTTTCCACATTTTGTTATGTTACAGCCTTATTCCAAAATGGGTTAAATTAATTTTTTGGTCGAAATTCTACCCGCAATAATATCATAATGACAAAGTGAAAAAAGTTTGTTTAATATTTGTAATAGATTTGCAAAAATTAACAATGAAAATATAGACATGTACATAAGTATTCACAGCCTTTGCTCAATACTTTATTAAAGCACTTTTGGCAGCAATTACAACCTCAAGTATTTTTGAGTATGATGCTACATGCTCGGCACACCTATTTGGGCAGTTTCTCCCATTCTTCTTTGCGGGACCTCTCCAGCTCCATCAGGTTGGATGGAAAATGTCAATGCACAGCCATTTTCCGATCTCTCCGGAGATGTTCACTTGGGTTCAAGTCTGTACTCTGGCAGGGCCACTCAAGGACATTCAAAGAGTTGTCACAAAGCCACTCCTTTGTTATCCTGGCTGTGTGCTTAGGGTCGTTGTTCTATTGGAAGATTAACTTTTATCCCAGACTGAGGTCCATAGTGCTCTGGAGCAGGTTTCCATTAAGGATGTATCTGTACATTGCTGCATTTATCTTTCCTTCAATCTTGACTAGTCTTCCGGTTCCTGCCACTGAAAAACATCCCCACCTCATGATTCTGCCACCACCATGCTTCACTTTAGGGATGGTTTTCACCAGATGATGAGTGGAGCCTGCTTGGCATTTAGGCCAAAGGGTTCAATCTTTGTTTAATTAGACCAGGTTATTTTATTTCTCATGGTCTTTAGGGGCCAACTCTAGGAATAGTCCTGGTGGTTCTAAACTTCTTTTATTTACGGATCATGGATGCCACTGTGCTCACTGGGACCTTCAATACTGCAGACATTTGTCTGTACCCTTTCTCAGATCTGTGCCTCAATACAATCCTGTCTCGGAGGTCTACAGACATATCCTTGGAGTTCATGGCTTGGTTCGTGCTCTGACATGCACTGTCAACTGTGGGACTTTATATTTACAGGAGTGTGCCTTTCTAAATCATGTCCATCAACTGAATTTACCACAGGTGGACTACAGTCAAGGGTGATCAGTGGAAACAGGATGCACCTGAGCAACAGGCAGTGAATACTTATGTACACGTGATTTTTTTCACATTATCATATTGGGGAATTTTTGGGAAAAAAAGTTTATCATCAATTTACGAATATGGCTTCCACAAAATGTGGAAAAAGCGCTGTGATTACTTTTCAGGTGCACTGTAAAGGTATCAATTTCAGATTGCACCATTCGTAACTTTTTCGCACAAAAGTGAGCTCTGTGGAAGAAGACCCAGGAGGACTAAATAAAAAAAAAAAAAAACATTAAAGCAAGTTTGCTAAAATGAATATTGACAAGCCACGATACTTCTGGTAGAATTTCCTTTAGACAGAGTCAAAACTGGAGCTTTGTGTCACTTCAGCTCTATGTTAAGATTTGAAAGAAGATAACATTTTGGGGCAGCTTTTCTGCGCCTGGCACCCTTCAAGGGTGCATTGAATCTGTGCCAGGGCACAATTAAATCTCAACACTATCAAGGCATTCTGGAGCGAAACGTACAGCCCGATGTCAGTTGCTCTGTGTCAGTCGCAGGTTGTAAATCCTCCAACAGGATCATGACAAACACACAAGATATGAAAATGACAAAACATTGGACTATTCTGAAGTGGCCTTCTATGAGTCCTGATCTGAATCCTATCCAACATCTATGAAAAGAGCTGAAACTTGCAGTCTGGAGAAAGCACCTATAAAACTTGAAATAGCGGGAGCAGTTTGCTCAGGAAGAGTGGGCCAAACTACCTGTTAACAAGTGCAGAATTCTCATTGAGAGCTACAGTAAACGCTTGATCGCAGTGATTGCCTCTAAAATTTGTGCAACAAAATATTAGGTTAAGGGTCCATAATCATGCCATTTTCATTATTTTTATTATTTACAATATTACGTTGAATAGAAAATCTAAAGCAAAGTCTGATTTCTATCAAATATAGAATAACCTATGTTGAATGCCCATAACTTTGGTCAGTTTCAAGTTATTTCTGAGAGAATTCTGTATTCTTAATTTTTTGTGGCGGGGTAACAACTAATTTGACCACGTCTGTATATTGGTACAGTCAGTTTCTTGGCCATTTCTCACATGGAATACCAGAACAAAATAAGGGACCACCACAGGGCCCGGTCTATTCCACTTCCCGACTAATCAATGTGTTTATGTAAAATTCCAGATGTGGAAAAGAAATCAGGGCAGCAAAAATGACATTAATATTAATGTTCCCATCACACTTTCCTAGTCTATTTTCTTATTTTATCAGTTCATTGAAAAGTAACTCATTTACAGCCTAGTTCTCATCTTCTTTAGCTGAATGATATTGTCTTCTATCATTTAAGCACACACATCAGATTCTGTTTATGGCACCATAAAGCGTTGTCAGTTATTCATTAGTTTAACTTATCTCACTATAAACTGGGTCACAGAATATGGGTCACTGTGAATGTCATAGAATAATCTTCCATGACCTGTGGTAATATAGGAAAACCAAATCATCAGGAAAGATGTGGACAAATACAAATGAAAGAGATATTTCCAATATAATAAGGTCAGTCAGATAAGCCAGCTGTTGGTTACATTTTATATAACTGCTATTACTGCGGAATTGGAGAAAAAGCACGCCTCTAACAGATCCATGTCACAGGAAGATGCTTGTAAGTCGTGCTTAAACTGCTCCTCACGTCACTTTAAAATCTTTCTGTCTGTTTACTCATGTTCACTGAAGATGGTCTAAGATCCAGGGTAAGACAATTCTAGTCTTTGATCAAAGGTCAAATAATAATTAAAAACAATAATTTCCTCAACATAAGTCATGTTGTCCTGAAAAATTACTCCATGAGTTCAAGAACTGACGGTAATCTCAGGGAAAACTAAATTATCACCTAAACAAGAATCTACATCAAAATACCCCTTTACCACTATTTTGTAATTGAGAGTATATTTTTGTATTATGCTAATATTTAGTCTGAAAGACCAATGTAGTCTGTAATGCTTGTACAAAAAATTACTAAATCTAATCAAACATCATGTTTCATTATTCCTGAACATAATTTGAACCTGTAGATGCAGAATAAGTTGTGTAGTATGGCACACCAAGTGAAGCAAAGAAGAAACAAGATAGGACACAGCCAACAGCGATGGTTGGGAATATAGTTATGACATTGGAAAGTGCCAAAATGTAAAAAAAACTGTTATTGTGTAATGCCTCACAAGTCATCACATGTAACCATTGCTTGCTTGTAAGCATCATCCTATCAAGTTTACAGGCAATATAATTTCAGTTCTGCAGAGGAGTATCGGTGTGTTTTCCGAAAGCATTGTTACTTTAGTGTCAGGTAATATCGCTCGTTAATTAATCAATGTTTTGTACCACTTGTTTGTCCATCGTACCGTCACTTCTACTCAGCATACATTGAGAGAGTGCAAACAGTTAATATTAAGGCAATAGAAATAATTTAAAATATCAACTCAGTCTTGATGAATAACAATTCATTTAAAAAATATATATAATAAGTGTGTGAGTGTGATGGTGTGTAATGAGTGGACCAATGTGCAGGTAGTAGGCTGATAAATCCCTTTATTTCAGGATGTAGAATAGAGTCCGCAGACGTCTCAGAGAGTTTAGGTCGTGTAACGACTACGACCGTACACACATAACAGGGGATTAAGTAGCCAACTACATTAGATGCAGCTGGCGGGTAATCAGGAAGGGTGCGTTCACGAGACATGGGAAAACAGGACATACGAGTACGATGGCAACTAAAAGGCCGGCGACGTCGAACGCCGGGGTGCTACATGACCAGGAGAGGGCACGGCATCAGGAGGCGGTGCTACGCGATCAGGAGAGGGCATCAGGAGGCGCCGTGACAGTGAGTGGATCACAATGTAAGTTAATGCAATTGGTCAACAGGGGATAAAGAAAAAACATGAGGAAAACAAGAAATAATTAACCGTTCACAAGTCTGAAACCCCACATGATACTCTAGGGCACTTTCTTTGATGGATTGTTGCTAACGCCTCACCTCCTCGTCAGAAGAACATTGATCTCTTCAGCTCTGAATGCTTGTGTTTTCTTGCATTTAGTTTTTTATTCCAAGACATGACGGGCAGTACTGGGGCCGTATTCATAAAACATTTTATCTTACTACTAGAAGGACTCCGAAAAAGCACTAAAAGTTCAAGAGACTCCTCTTAAAACCTATTCTCAAAGCTGCCAAGACCAGCTTTTAATAAGGAAATGGTGAAAAGTCTTAAGCGATGAAGGTGATACCTTGTTAAAAGCACAGTGTTAATAAATGTGACAATCACTTTAAAAGTGGTTCATCCTCCAACCCTTCCCATTATGAGTCCTGAAGTGTGGCCAGTGCAGAGGGCTTGTTAGCCAAAGAAGGGTAAGATCCTAACTGTGATACTGGGACAACCTAAGACAGGCACAGTGGTGCATCTGGTCACATAACACATGCTTTAAGCACTTACTAACACACTTACTGACAGTGTACGGTGCCAATCCGCGTTCCACACCTTTATTTCTGTTTTGCTAAAAAACAGCTGAAGGATATTCTTTCATCATTAAGATCATACGAGGTGGGGTTCATCAGCTCTGGCCCTCCAAGCCAGTTATCCTCCATTTCTTCATTGCAACTCTCAAAGCAGGGACCTGAGACACCAGGTGGGTCCAATTAATGGCGAGGTGGAACAAGAAACCAGCAGGCTCCGACGTTGTAGGGTGAAGGATCCCTGCTATAGAGGTCCATTTGAGATTAAAAAGGAGGTGAATGACCTATTGTCTAAGAATGACTTCTCACTTCAACCCCAACCAAATAAAATATAATAAAAAGCTGAATGGGACTTGTGGGGGGGGCTTGCAGCACGCCTCCTCCCCAAGGCGGTGAATGCAACTTACTAAAATAGAAAATGAAAGAAACAAAACGTTTTGTTTGTTTGTTTGGCCTTATCAACAACAAACAAAAGATCAGTACATGAACCAAACACCTGTACAAAAGTATTGAGAATGACACAAGTATTGGTTTACACAAAGTTTGCTGCTGCAGTGTTTTTAGTTATCTTTGTCAGATGTTGCTATGGTTAACTGAAGTATAATACTAGGTGCTTCATAAGTGTCAAAGGCTATTATTGCCAATTACATGAAGTACATGCAACGAGTCAATATTTGCAGTGTTGACCCTTCTTCTTCACCTTTTTCTTCAAGACCTCTGCAATTCAACCTGGCCTGCTGTCAATTAATGTCTGGGCCACATCCTGACTGATGGCAGGCTATGCTTGCATAATCAATACTTGGAGTTTGTCAGAATTTGTGGGTTTTTGTTTGTCCAACCGCCTCTTGAGGATTGACCACAAATTCTCAATGGGATTAAGGTCTGGGGAGGTTCCTCTGTTGGGAGATCTCACAATGAACCTGGACGGTTGTATAGTCATATCCCAAAAGAATGTGAGAAACCTTTGCGTCACCTTCGACCTTGACCTCTCTTTTGATGAACACATAAAAAATATCTCTTGAGCTGCTTTTTTTCATCTTCAGAACATTGCTAAAATACATAACTTTTTAGCAAAAACTGATGCTGAAAGACTAATCCATGCTTTTGTTACTTCCAGACTAGATTTTTGCAACTCTCTAATCCCCGGTTACCCTGATAAATCAATAAATAAACTTCAGTTAGTGTTGAGTACGGCTGCTCGAATTTTAACTAGAACAAACATTTTTAGCACATTACTCCAGTATTAGCTTGGCTGCCTGTCAAGGCTAAGGCTGATTTTAAGGTTTTACTGTTGACCTATAAAGCAGTACACGGACGTGCTCCTGCATATTTCTCTGAAATTATCCAGCCATATATACCTACACGTAACTTAAGATCGCAAGATGCAGGTCTTCTGGTCGTTCTAAACAAACAGCCGGAGGCAGGGCTTTCTAACATAGAGCTCCACTACTGTGGAATAATGTGCCAATTACGGTTAGAAATGCAGACTCTGGAAATGTTTAAGTGTCTACTAAAGACGCATCTTTTCAGCATGGTTTTTGACTAGTGTAGCCTGGCCCAGGGGGTGAAGGTGACCGGAATGGCTCGATACTGTCCACCCTTGCTGTATTGCTAGGTGGGCTCTCATCTCCACTGGGATACCTGCTCTCCAATGCCACTTGAGGATACCTGCTCTCCAATGCCACTTGAGGATACCTGCTCTCCAATGCCACTTGAGGGCGGAGTCACTGGCTTGCTGCTGTTTGTCCTTTGCGCCCCTCAAGCAAATTGAAATGAACTCTGCTGGCCATACTCGGCCCTCACATAGGGTGGTTGCGGTTTGTCGATGTCCCTTTGCCTGATGCCTGGCAATGTGGGTGGATTGATTTCTTGCCTGTTGGGTCCTGTCCGAGGCCTCCCTTTGATAGGGCCACAGTGTCACTGGACCCCCTGTCTCAGACAAAAGTTTTTATGCAGCTATATTATTGTGCCGGGGGAGCAGGGCTAGTTCTCCTCCATAACTCTATGTTCTCCTCCTTAACTCTAAGGAATGCACTCTTTTACAACTCTCCTTGTCTCCTGTTGCGGTTCAACTTAGAAGGATGTTAGGTCTCAGCCTACACCTGTGGAATACCAGGCCAGAAGACCTTGTCCCGAGCCCTCCTGGTTTTGCTGCAGAACAAGCTAGATCTAGACGATCCTGATGATTCTGGCTGCCACCAGGCTGAACCCCTAATCAACCCACCCTGGACTGTTCCTGTCCTGCCAATCTGATCATGCTTGTCACCTAGATCAGGCATTTTAGACTCTGGACACCTCATGTGAATTTATTAATTAATAACAGTATTCTTAAACATTACGCTGCACAGCCACAAGAGGTATGGCCACCCCTTTGAGCCTGGCTCCTCTCTAGGTTTCTTCCTACAATCCGGCCCCCATAGGGAGTTTTTTCTAGCCACCGTGCTTCAATCCTGTTGTTGCGTGCTCACTGGGGTTTTAGGCTGGGTGGTTTTTCTAAAAGCACTTTGTGACAACTGCTGATGTAAAAAGGGCTTTATAAATACATTTGATTGATTGATTTTCTGGCCATGGACCCAAAATGTTAATGTTGTGTTCCTCAGCCACTTTAAAGGCATTGATTGTAACCAAACTATTGGATGGTTGGGAGAAGTTGCTCTCAGAGAATGTTTTGGTACCATTCTTTATTCATGGCTGTGTTCTTAGGCAAAATTGTGAGTGAGCCCCTCCCTTGGCTGAGAAGCAACCCCACACATGAATGGTCTCAGGATGCTTTACTGCTGGCATGACACAGGACTGATGGTAGGGATCACCTTTTCTTCTCCGGACAAGCGTTTTTCCAGATGCCCTAAACAATCTAAAAGGGGATTCATCAGAGAAAATGACTAAATGATCTATATAATTACTATACCCATGTATCACTTGATTAATAAAACAAATATATATATTGTTTTGGTCTGATTGTTTTACAAAGTGTGAATGAAACCAACACTTAAATTAAGGCATTTGTTGTTGTTTTGTTTTTCTACAAATTGTTTAGGTCAAAGAGGTCTTTAAACGTTTATTCACTAACCTACTTTTACCAAAACAATACTAGAAAATTAAGCCTTTCCTCTACTGAGAAGAATTTAACCACATTTACGTTAGTGGAAACAGAATAGAGTTTGGGATTTGGAAGTTCAACCATATTGCTATTGATTCAGATTCAGATATTCAGATTTATTGATGAAAGTGTACTTCAATTATATTCTAAATGTATTTCTCTGTGTCTCACTGCAGCAGACAGAAACTAAAAGTGCAGAGAGATGTGTAATCAACTTAAACCTCTGCATCCTTGCTTTAACCTAGTTTCTCTTGATATGGAGACAGAGTAGAGAAATCATTTTGTGGGTCAGTTTGACCCCTTCTCAATAGCAGAATGTAATAACATCATTACAACAATAGAATTCCACTGATGTGCAGATGTTGCCATCTTTCATTGTCAATCTTCCCACAGACCCCATATTGGGAACAACTGATATAGAACCCTTAATTAATAGTACACTTAATTGTTTTCAGCTGTTATTTTTATTGATTTGAAACATGAAACTGTTGTCAAAAATCCTTATATAAGCTTACAAACAATAACACTTAGCTTAATCAAGAAACTCTGTTATACTATATAAATTCCATACTGTTAATCCAGTATAAAATGCTACATCTCAACAAACAATGTCAAGGTCCTTATAGTTAACTTACTGTGACCTTTGAATCCATTGGGTCAAGCAATATGTATGACACCTACTAAAACGGACATGAACTGAAGACCAACACCAACAAACTAAAAGCTGACATTGTTTTAAATAGATGAAAGGTGTACTTTGAGCTTATTTCAAGTTATATTTGAAAGGGCCAATCAATTTGTCTGGATCACAAAATAAAGATGGAATTGATGAGAGACAACAAATAAAAGCAGATTAACCATCATAAGCTACCAGTATGGTCAAGGAGGTACACAAGGGTTTAGAAGTGCTAAAGGTTCCCAAGGGCAGTATATTAATTTGGCACAGATCTCAGTTTCATCATTTCTGACTTTGTTCCAGGAGACTTGTATTCTGCAATAGCAGGATCTCGCTAAAGAACCATGCTGCACGTGTCTCTGTATGGATCAGAGTGTACACAAAGGACTTCTACCCAAACAATGAACAGCACCCATTCTGCCCTCGTTACACAAACCCAGCTTTACAGCCGGTCCAAGCAAAGTGAGAGGCATTGGGTTTCAACAGAACACCTTGATGTGCCATGTCAGGGTAAAGAAAGTATTGTTCGAAAACATGTAGACATTTATTGTAATCATTGCTAAAAAAAATCAATGTTTAAATATAATAACGTTTTTTCTCCATTTTGTAGAATTTGCAATGCAAATAATTAAAGGTATTTTGTGTTGAAGCAGCTGTTAAATGTCAACTGTGACCACACTGATTAAAATCCTGTGAAGATTGGCATAGGAATATAGTTAGATTAACACAACTATGTGCGGGGGGGGGGGCTAAGGTTGCCCAGGCAACTGCCCGTATGCCCTCTTTGACTCAAGTTGCGCCTCCGAGGGTGAAAAGTATGTTGGTTTGCCCTTTTTTCAGGTCAGAGCAACGGCCCCTCAAAACTCCTGTGCACATCCCTGCTCTGCAGTATCTCACAGGTGGCATGATATTTGCTCTGGATTTGTGTTCCAGAATTCAGGCTAATTATACGGCAGTATTCTGTTCAACACCAGCTAGGATGTAGGCTCCCTTCCTTGGTCATTAGTCATCCTCATCCATGTGTAAACATGGTAGTCTATATGCCACATGTCCAAGTACTGGCTGTGTCATAGTGACGTTTCACGGTCAGTGCATTGGTTCAGTTAGCTCGCCACGGTATATTGTACCATTCATGGTCGTAGTGGTGTGTCCTTGGAGGGTAGGAGTGTGCGTCTAGACACGAGCTGTTGAACAGGATAGCTGTTAAGTCACTCTGTTGGATTGTTTCTCTACGCTAACTCAGGTTTCCATGGGTCTTCATCATCCATCCCAGCCAGTTTTAGGAGTGTTTTCGTCATTATTTGCCAATTGTCAGCTTGGCCATTGCTTTGGCTGAGATATGTGACGTGCTTGAAGTCCCACTCATTAGCAAAGCTTTTGAAAAACATTTTGGAGGACAGTGGGTCATATTTAGAAACAATACCATGTCTGCTGAACTGATTCTTGCACTTTTTCACTGGCATCACACTGCAGTGTGACTCCATCATTGAAGTAATTTTATTTAAGCACTGGGTGTTGTGTTACCAACTGATTGATGTCCTCAACTGCACTATCATGTTAGGGTTGCCGTGTCAAATCTGTTTCCTTGTCCGTCAGTCGTCTGAACGGCTCACACATGTCTGATAGGAGTGGCATGAATTTTGCAACTCTGTCTCTGGTTGACATCTGTAGAAGTCTCCATTTTCTGTACGGCTGTTATATTCTCTGCATTATAGCGACCGCCTTCTTTGGGCAGAAGACGATCCATGTATGTCACACTGCACAGTTCAGTTTGAGATGAACCTCCCTGGCCTCTGTAAGAGAGCAGTGAAGCTTCTGTCATGATCGCTGTCATGTTTTTAGTTTTTTCAATGAAGACCATGTTGCTGATCCATGGAATTGGCTCTGGGACTTTTACGAACCGTCTCCAGTGAACACATGGCCTTTGTAATCTTTCTTTGTGTTGAAAACGTACTGGTTTTTGGAAGCCGCCACCCAGGCAGTCTACGCCATCAATGACATCATTATACACGTCTGTGTCCACTGCCAGGAGCAGCTCTCCAGGCAGGCAGTCTACGCCATCAATGACATCATTATACACGTCTGTGTCCACTGCCGGGAGCAGCTCTCCAGGCAGGCAGTCTACGCCATCAATGACATCATTATACACGTCTGTGTCCACTGCCGGGAGCAGCTCTCCAGGCAGGCAGTCTACGCCATCAATGACATCATTATACACGTCTGTGTCCACTGCCAGGAGCAGCTCTCCAGGCAGGCAGTCTACGCCATCAATGACATCATTATACACGTCTGTGTCCACTGCCGGGAGCAGCTCTCCAGACAGGCAGTCTACGCCATCAATGACATCATTATACACGTCTGTGTCCACTGCCGGGAGCAGCTCTCCAGGCAGGCAGTCTACGCCATCAATGACATCATTATACACGTCTGTGTCCACTGCCGGGAGCAGCTCTCCAGACAGGCAGTCTACGCCATCAATGACATCATTATACACGTCTGTGTCCACTGCCGGGAGCAGCTCTCCAGACAGGCAGTCTACGCCATCAATGACATCATTATACACGGCTCACCTACATAAGGGGAACACTTAAATCCAACAGGTCTCATGAACAAAATGTTAAAGATATTTAAGGTGCATTTGTTGAGAAGAACATAAAAACATAACAATGTTCAATGGAAACCAAAATCCCCAAATTATTGAGGGCTGGATTCAAACTCACACCAAATATCAAAGTAAACAATTTTAATTGGCTGTTCCAACTTGCATACATTTTATCCTGTCAACTCATAATGTAACTTGGTAGTGTGTATGGCCCCCGTGTGCCTGTATACACTCCCCACAACGTCTGGGCATGTTCCTGATGAGACGGCATATAGTGTCCTGGGGAATCTCCTACCAGACCTGGATCAGGGAATCAGTTAGACAATACATCCCAGAGGTTGTCGATTGGATTAAAGTCTGGGGAACATGAGGGCCAGTCAATGGCATCAACGCCGTCACCCTCCAGGAACCACCTACACATTCCTGCCACATGTGGCACAAACCTTCTTGAAACGGCACGTATTAATGCAAAACTAGAGAAGAATCAGTCAAAAAATATCAGTAGAGAGCAATGGTGTGCAGCCACCACCTCAAAACTATGAAATGTATTTTTGGGTGTCTAGCTGTTTCTTCCCCAGTGCACCTGTTGTCTCTTCATTTTCCCCAAAACAGGTGACATTGATTCACAATCGCTAATGCTGCCTAACTGCACAGATTGATATCCCTAAAGTTTTATTGACTTTTTGTTGTACTTTTTGAGCAGTTTATTTAGAGAAGATTTTGTCCATTGTCTTGTTAACCTCAGCAAATGCTGCACTGGTGCCTTCAACAACATTTTTGTTTACATGTGGTAGGTTGAGATTCTCACATGAGGCAGCTGACAGCAGAATTTCTCCATCACCTGAAATTCAAGCATAGACATTTCCCCAATTGGTCTGGCTTGAGCTTGCATTCTCCAGTTGGCTTTATTAAGGTGTCATAATTCTACTTCTAAGCATAGCATTGCTCAGTAGGAAGGCTGGACTTCTGTTCAGTGGGAGTTTAAGGTTAATTAACAATTTGTTAAAGCAGTCCTTCCTAGAATGTAATATAGACCACAATGCATCTGCTGGTCATCTGACTCATTGTCTTCCTCTACAACAGTGTTTCTCAACAGGGGTGGTTCAGAGGATGATGGGGGGCGTTCGAATTAAGGCAAGTTTACACCAAAGATTCATGACAATAGGAGTTTTCAACTACTTGCAAAAAACTGTGGTTTGCATTCTAAAAACCTGCCAGTTTACACGAATGGACGAGATGGTGTCTGGTAACCCTTCTTCTCTGTGTTTCTGTCAGCTTCTGGTGGCGCAGCTCCGTGCTGCCGGGAAGAGAATCATCTATAAAATGTCACCAAAATGGCGTTTACTGTGTAAACTCTGGAAAAGAGATGCTCTTTTTCTTGGTATTACCTGTGGAAGAATTTATTTCTCTTAAAAAAATGTATTTCACTGTGAAATATACACTGTGAACGCCTTTTCAACACAGTGGTTACACATTTACAAGTGAGATATTTCGACTGCAATACAACGTTGCCAAAGCAAATAAACACAAACTAGCCTATACAATGAAACATAAACAGTATTCTACAACAAGACACTTGACACCCAACAAGCGGTTCACCACAAAGCCATCAGCCGGCTTGATTTCAGCGGAGACACTTCTGCACTTCTGCGTTATAAATCAGTCTTGTCGTTACCTTTAACGTCTTCATTAAACATTAACATAATTCATTTTTAATCAGGTCTATAAATGGAAGAAAATCTGAAAGCACAAAACATGGAACATGAAAGAGGTTTATTTTGTCTTGAATGGCACAAAACAATGTCAAACCAAACGCCATTAAAAAATCTGCTTAATGTATTCTGCCATAATCAGGAATCAACATTAAAGCTTGTAATAAATGAAGCTTGCTGGTAAGTAACTTAAGTAAGTTCAAGAATATTCACAGAAAAATATATCTATCTATCTACGGCTCTGGCTATCGTTACATGTGATATATCATAGCTAATACTCAACTGACCAGCTAGCAAAAACAACTGAAGCTCTTGGGCAAGTAAAATATACATTCACTTGTCCTAAGGACAAGTACCAAAAACATCTTAATGTCAAGACCTGCATAATGTCAAATAAGTTACACTGCATGTTTTCTTTACTTTTTGCAACGCTAGCAAGCAACATATCAGAGAGATGGCACAGAAAAAGAAAAAATACCTTTAGTATGCAATAGAATACTTTAGTTATGGCTTCGTAACTTCTCCAACCAATGCACAATTTACAATGTGTTTATTGTGTGAGCAAGGTTTCAAATGGTGACAAAGGAGGAAACAAAACCTTCACTTCTGAACTGCCAGCTTGTTTTTCATTGGAACAATATACAAGAATGATTATTGTTTGGTTTTTCTGATTGGCTGTGGTTTCAATAATATTTGAATGTAAAAATTTCTAGCTGTGTCTGATTGGCTGCAGTTCGTGATACCTAATTAAAGGTTTGAATGTAAAATTTCAAGCCGGTCTGATTGGCTGCTGTTACCTATTTTAAGTTGAACGTTTTGAATTTTTTTTTACACCTGTATATATAATAATATAGAATATAATTTCTATTCACATGGCTTTTGTGTTCCCTGGGAAACTAATATATCTGTTGTTTGTTATCATTATTGTCATTGTTGTGCATTTTTGATGATGTGTGATGATAACAATAGTAACCACAATAATAATATCAACAATAACAATCATTACAATGATAAAAATAACAATAACAAACATAAGAACGATAATACAAACAATCATAATCATTAATATTCAGTACAATTAGCATACATCTTATTTGATGGGGGGCGGTAAGAGACCAGGATATTGGCTAGGGGGGCGCCGGCCCAAAAAGTTTGAGAACAACTGATCTACAAGATTTATTTGAGGTTTGTGTTTGTTTACTCACATCATTGGCTCATTACTTTTGGCTAATGTAGTTACTCAATTACATGTTTACTTTCTATTCAATGCATATACTCACATTTTGTCATAGCTTTTGAGCCAAGGTCATTACACTTGCTAATGGATAAGTCCCTCGCTCTTTATTTTCTCAATGTGCATCGACCTATTGAGTTAATCGGGACATAAATGAATAACGTAATGTTCGTAAGAAGGTATTTTATTTTTGTATCTTGAGGTTGCATGCATACAGCTCCATCCCGCTCATGATATCTCTCTTACTCTCCTGTTAGAGAAAACAACATCAGTTGGCTTGGTGACATCTTGTAAAATAGGCCAATACAACAGCATGTCTATGAAATGCAAACTGTTGTATTTACAAAATTCCCAAGTGACCATTACTGTTACAATATTGCTTAAGTGCCTTGTGCAGGATTTTCCAGATTAAAATATCCAATAATAACCATGAGATCAGTTAACGTAAGAAAAGGTTTCTGGCAGGATGGACGTGATCGCCATATTATCCCCTTGCAAGTAAAATATAGGAAGAGGGGACGTTCATAGTTGTTTACTTTCATGAAGGTGTATTAGGTGAGGGTCAATGCCATGATTTGGGTGGATGTACAGTGAATGCTCCAAAAACATAAACATACAGAAACAAAGCAAGCATCAGACCAAGCAAGGAGTAAGACATGGGTCAATTTTCATTTGGCGTTTATTAGATGGCAATAGGTGAAGACAACATGACACCTCATTTAGCTACTTAGCTTGATTGCTAGATTGTTATTTTTCTGGATATAATAATTATTTTTGTCATATATACCATTGATATGACGGAGAAATAATTTGAATCTTTTCCAAAGTCTTTGATTGTGACGATACACAAATGTTAGCTATTTAATTTATGTTTTTGTGTTCGAGCAGAGACTGCATTCCTTCCATGTTATGCTTGAAAACAGTGTTAAAAACTAGCTAAAATGTGTGATGTTCTCTGCAAAAGTTGAAGAAAAATGAACATGCAGTAGGGATTGTTTGACCAAACCAAATGTGCTAGACCAAGCTAAAATAGCTAGATTTTGCCTTGGGCAAGCTGGTCAAAATGTTTATATTATTGTGAACCCATCAATGGTCTACTGTCATGAAGCTGGCGCTGGCTAGCCATCAACAAGTCTCTGAAATATGTCAAAATATGCAACGTAATAAATTGCCTAGATGACGTTTTGATTAGTGTAGCTGTTTTCCTTGTTTGGTCTGTGTTTCGTAGTTTGAAAAGTCCCATAAACTTGGAACACATGTAAAGGAAGGTCTGTGTTCATTACTCAACATGACACTGCTTCAGACCGGTCAGTGTACTTATAGTATAGTAATTTTGTTTCAAATCATCTCTGATTGGTGGCACAAGCTTACATAGGGGGCATTTAAGTCATTGAGTAACTTAATGACCTGCGCACTTAGCTAATAATCAGTGCTTAAGATACAATAAGCTTAAGCTTAATAAGCTACATCATCGGCCCCTATAGCCATTTAGCTAAACCGCTAGCAAGAACATTGTAGTAATGTGAGTTTGTCAGTGTTTCTTAAACACCACATTCGTTGTACACTTTGGAATCCAACGCATCAATATTGCTGGATTAGAAACCCAAAAGAGAAATTGCTACGATATTATTACAAGAAAGCAGAACAAATCACAATAATGTATAGCAACACCTCTAAGAGAATGTTTTAGGATGTTTGAGAGAGTAGGAATCTTGAGCAACTTACATACACATTGTTGGACTTGGAAATACAATAGACCAAGATAGTTACTATAGTAGGTCAAAGCTCTGCACTTGAACACGTTGCTACACAATTAGTGAAATGTGCATCTCTGGTGCTTTATTTTGGATTTCAGACATATCTTAAGAAATGCACATACCTTACTTAAAACATTGTTGTTGTTTTTGTCCTTTACAGAGCTGGATTCAAGAGGTGATACAAAAACCAGGTGGGTTTTGAGTAAAGTGGGTTAATGGCTTCTGAGTCATCAACAACAACCTACTTCATCTTTAGATCAACCCTATTAGATGCCTCTAGGCTGCCTCCATCCATACACATTCAATAGTTATTTGATTGGGATACATGCTGCACTTTGTAAGATCACTGGCTCGCTTCGCTGCCTTGGCCTCAAGAAGACTTTAAACAAACCCTACAATCATATCCAAAGCATGCAAATAAACATGCATATGCTAACAAAGAACAACTGAAGCTGTGTGAGTTCTGTTAGCCTCAAATGTTGTTAGTCCCAATATAAAGTGGTTGTGCAGGTCACAATCATGTGGACTACTAGACTATAGGTTGATAGCAAATTACTGAAATCCATTTGCACTTTGTTTTGGAAAATACTTACCACAGCATGGAGAAAGTCAAATGAATTGTAGTAATCATGTTAAGGTACATTTCGGCACTTTCATAAAATGTCAAGTCTGTGGATATCATTCTAATGAAGTAAACTGTGTAATATCTGTGTTTTTATCTGAGAGTAAAGAGTTATGAGAATGTATATTGACATCATCATGACAACACTGACTTGAGTAAGAATCTCCTATTTTATATACTCACCAAAACATGAGATTAATATCATGCTTTTGCATTTCTAACATTATCTGTAACCATGGGACCATAGATATGATGTCAATACACATGTTTTGTATTATCTCCATATGCCCCATAATAGTGCAGATTGGATGAATTTACACATGGTTTAAAATGTCGTTTTTCTGTATGTTTATTATTATTATTTTCTTGTACAAAGACGTAATATATTTAACAGGCTGAAACACAAAGAACAGTTTAATAATAACCCCTAAGACCGATTCGTCATGCATGACGCGCAGGGGAGGTGTGGTTGACACTGCGTATATATGTCCATTCCTCTCAGATTCTACAAAGCAGCAGCACTTACAAAGAGAGGATACCTCTCTACTGGACCTCACATTTAGCATCTTGCTCTGTCATTAGACACACGGTGTTGCTACGCTTGCAGGCATGATCAAGAAAATGTCTCCTTTCGAGAACGAGTTTAACATCCCAGCAAAAAACTGCTACAGGATGGTAATTCTAGGCTCTACAAAAGTTGGCAAGACAGCCATCATCTCTCGGTTTCTGAATGGTAGAGTCGAGGACCAGTACACACCAACTATCGAGGACTTTCACCGGAAATTCTATAATATTCGCGGAGATGTATACCAGTTAGACATCTTGGACACATCTGGAAACCATCCCTTCCCTGCTATGAGGAGACTATCTATCCTTACTGGTAAGCTTGACTAATAGCTTATAAGATGTAAATAAACGAATGCTATAATGACAATTGTGAATCATGTTATGTCAAATGCACGATCAACTTTTGGAGCAGTGTTGTTAATGTGCTTCTTCCAATTTTCTCTCCTAAGGCGATGTTTTCATCCTGGTGTTCAGCCTTGATAACAGGGACTCGTTTCAGGAGGTTCAGAGCCTGAAGCGTCAGATTTATGAGACCAAGTCCTGTCTCAAAAACAAAACCAAGGAGAATGTTGACGTCCCGATAGTGATCTGCGGGAACAAGTGTGACCGGGAGTTTAACCGGGAAGTTCAGAAGGAGGAGATTGAGCAGTTGGTAGCTGGTGACACACAGTGCGCCTACCATGAAATCTCAGCAAAACGGAACACTAATGTCGACCAAATGTTTCAGACTCTTTTTACCATGGCCAAACTGCCCAACGAGATGAGTCCAGACTCTCACCGCAAAGTTTCCGTTCAGTATTGCGAAGTGCTGCAAAGCAGCAGCAGAAAGTCGTTCAGAAATAAGAAATTCAAAGACGGCGAAGCGTACGGAATTGTGGCACCATTCGCACGGCGACCAAGCGTGCACAGTGACTTGAGGTACATAAAAGAGAAAGCCATCGCCGGTGGACAGAGTAAACAAAGTTGCACCATCAGCTAAGGAATATAATGAGCAGAACAACTGTTAGAAAATACAGCTATGGGAGTGACAACCAACAGGCTTCTCGCCAGCGTACGGCGTCCCGGATAGTAGCACCCGAAGGCGCAGCGACAGTCCGGGTTGTTCCAAGCCATGCCAGCGAGGGTGCACGTCCAGGACCGGTCGTCAGAGGACCACCAGTATTCTCGTGAACTACAAGCTGTAATGTTTGAATCCGAATGGAGCAAGTAGCTTGAACTTATGTTTACGTTTTTTATCGGAAATGAGCCCAATCATATGCTTATTAGTTACATCATGAACAATATTGATGTACATATTCATCTGTGTCAGTTTTTACTTTTCACAATGACTAAAAAGACAGATGATGAGAAAATAAAAATAAAAAGTGAAAATGATCTTCATGTCTGTTATCCATTTCATGTTCCTGGTAATAATATTGAAGGCAAAACATATTATGGTTCATTTTAGTGATAGCTTAGTCTAATATATATGCACAAACATAAGCATATACATACAAACATGCATATACATTAACTATCCAATAACATTTATTATGAACAGGGGAAAAAGTCAGGTCTGCACTATACTAAGGATGCAATAAATCATTCATTATTTATAAGAAATGTATAGCCAACAGCTTAATATATATTTTTATAATCTTCAATTGTATTTGAGTAAAAGCAAATCACTTTAACTTTCTCATTATATTCAGGGACTGAAATCACCAAAAAGCATTTATCAATTTTCCGATAATGACATCCATTACGTTTTTGGTCAGTTTGACCAACTGTTTCCACTATGAGGCTGAACAAAATGTGTCAGTTTGTCAGTTTGACCTTTAACATGACCTTTGGAAAATGCCCTTCTTAATTGAATAGATCTCACCCTAAGTAATCACAAGGATATATTTATGTTTTCTCTGTGAAGGGACAGGGATAAGAAAACTGCAAACGTTTTTTCTTTGAACCACTTTTGTTATAAAATAATTATATTTAATACGTATAATATACAGTACCAGTCAAAAGCTGGACATACCCTTTCACTTGACACACCCATACATTATATTAATTCACTTCAATTGGAGTGTCCTAACTTTTAACCATTATTTGAAAATGACTGTGTTAGTGGAAAGGGACATCCGTTTTTAACAGCGTTAGTCGGATAGTTGTGAATCTTGAGTCAATCAGAACCATCAACTGACTAAGCACCTAGGCTACCTTCTTCAACACAATGCTTTAATGTTATATTATTGAGCTACACACAGAATGCCTATACTGTATAATGCTGACCAACTCCCCTTACAAGCTATTCTCAAACAATATTTAATGACCGCTACATATTAAATGTAGATTTGGCAAGTGTCGGTAGGTTATTAGTTTAAGACATTGTGTTCACCTGTCCTATTTGTTCTGTGTGGGGGTCAAGAAACAATTTTAATAATTAACAGAATGAAAAGAAAATCTTACAACAACACTGTGATTGCTGACCAGCGAATGCACACTTCTACCAGCCTGCGCAGTATGTGTCAGTCAGTAGTGGGGGTTGAACAAGCATTGTGATACCAAGCAGACCAATGAGATGGGCATCTGACAAATGAACCCCTTAACACTAGAAGCGCCAGAGCGGGCACATTTTACCCAGTGAAGAGGAAAAACATTATATCTTCACTCTTGATCAAATTCCAGGACCCTGCTTTTATTTACTTTTCCTAAATATGTGTTTTTTATCACCCACAATTTTTTTATTTTCAAAATCACACAGAGAAAAGCTGATTTAAGGCTATTTCATTCCTGTTCAATGTTAAATGTTTGCCAGGTGCGCGTTCGGCCATTTTTATTCCTGCATTCCATGGTTGCAATTCTTTTTTCTATCAGCAGATGTCGCAAGGTCTCCCATATACGAGTCTTCTGTTATTTAGAAAAACAATTATTTATAGTGTATAAATATATAGATCAGGGATATTCAATTAAAATGTAGAAAGGTCCAGCTAGACCAAATTACTTCAAGCAAAGGGTCCGGAACGTCTTATTTATGTTATGATTCAGTGCCATACACATTAAAGTAGTTTACAACTGTTATATTTTAAAAAATGTAACTGTTGTAAAAAAAACTGTTTATTTTATTTGACTCTCAAATAAAATAAAGTGTAAAATTCAATAATAAGTATACATATAGCTGCAATTTGGGTTACTCCAAAAAATTGGGGACAATTTGAAAATTGACAGACGTGGACCGCACGCATACACAAAATGCAGAAGCGTAAAAGTTCATTTTAAGCTGCAGCAGACAGAGGGAGTTGACCCATGAACCCTGAGTTTACAATTGGTACACTTTAACGCCACCAGCAAAGTCAATGATTTGAATGTTTCGAAATGTTTGGTATTTTTCCTGACGGAAAACCGTAATAATATTAAATATTAAAATAATAAATGTCCACTGAGTAGTCTAAAGTGTTTGATTGACACAGGCATCTGGACAAACGTTCGAAAATACACAGAAGCGGGAGCCGAGCGAAATAATGCAGAAAAGTTAAAATTGACAGATGCAGAACTAAAAGCATCCATGGGTCTTATTTATTTGAGAGGTGTTACTGCTGGTAAAAGATATCTGCGGTTTGATGACAAGACCACAAGGACTGCCCTTCTTGTTGTCACGGCCTCGGTGTGGGACGGAACCATATGCAGACATTTTTAAAGAAAACTTGAATTTATTTAGACAAAAACAAAACACGAACTAGACACGAAATTAAAGTTGCTGAAACATGTATCAAAACCTAACTAAACATCAAACACACTGTGAATAAACTTACAGACAAACATGTAGAGTAGCCACAGACAAAGGAACAAACAAAACAGGACCGTGAACGTTGAATGAGTACAAACAAACAATAAACCACACCCGAGTGTGGAATAACTCAGCCTAAGTAGGCTCCCCAATCAGAGGCAACTGAACACAGCTGCTCTGACGTGGGAGCCCACAGCGGCATAGAGAAGGCAAGAGGCCTCTCTATATGTCATGTCCTGACTGGGGGTGAGCCCCAAGGCACAGAGAAGGCTTGGGGCCCCAGCCAGGACATGACACTTGTGAATGATGCATTTGCGATGATATCAGAGGTATTTTGTGCAAAACAGTGCAGTGAGAACATAACTGTACTGGATTAACCAGGCGCTGTGTCGCTTACCACAATACATGGCCCGTAAACCAGACACATTTGGCATTAAATTCTAAATAGCCGCCAACAAAATACATGTTGAATGCACAACGCTATTTATGGAGAGATGAAAGTAGCGAACAATATTGTTATGGGTCTGCGAAAAGGAGATGAAAAGTCAGCATTCAATGTTCAGGGAACAAAACTTGTGAGCTCTGCCAGACATGTTAGACATGTTGACTTAGGACCAAATCTATTGATTCGCAAGACAAGCTCCTTGACATTGCCAATTCAGTTGCCAAATAGGTTATATCATGCTTGGTGCAACTTTTGTTCCCTGTTTTTAGGTTTGTTTCCAGTGCAGTGACAACGTAAGTGTAAATTGACAACTTTTCCCCATCAAGGCACGGTGTTGCGTTACTCAGTAAATGGCCAATCAACTGGACACATTTGGCATTAAATTATGGGTAGCGGCAAACAAAATATATGTTGAACACACAACAATATTTATGGAAAGATGAAAGTAGGGCAGCTGGTCAGCGGACAATATTGTTATGCGTTTGCGAATAGGAGATGTAAAGTCAGCGTTCAATGTTCAGGGAACAAAACTTATGAGCTCTGCCAGACATGTTAGCGATTTGACTAGATCTGACTAGATTTGACCGAATCTATTGCTTCGCGATGTGGTCTTTAAGTGGGGGGTGGGTGCATTCTTTACTAGCTCAGGCAAAGAAACAAAGAAACCCTGAGCACAATGCAATTCCCTAAGACCAACCTATTAGAGCAGTGGTTCTCAACCTATTCCTCAGGGAACCCCAGACATTCCACATCTTAGCTGCAGCCCTGAACAAGCACAGCAGATACACTAATCAAGGGCTTGAGGATTATGTGTGCTAGTTAAAGGGTAGTTCAAATACCCGGACTGGCTGGGGTTCCCTGAGGAATGGGTTGAGAACCACTGTATTAGACTATCCACTAATTACACACAACCATTCGATTGCTCATTTTCATATCAGGTGATTTTACATGAATGTTTCAAACATTGTAATTTTAATAGCTCATCATCGTCCTGCCTATTGTGTAGTAGGGAGATGAAGGTTAAGCTATTATGTAAAACGCATTCTATAGATTTTATAATGCGTTTTTCTCTCCGCCACTTTCTAGTGTACGACATAATAATACATATAGCTGCAAGCAGCAATTTGGGTTACTCCAAAAATTGGGGAAAATTGGAAAATAGCGGAAGCGTAAAAGCACATTTTAAGTTCTAGCAGACAGGAGGAATCGAACCATGAACCCTTGGTTTACAATCAGTACAACCACTGCGCCACAAGCAAAGTTATTAACAAAACCGTTTCAAAATGTTTGGTATTTATCTAATTGAAAATATACATGAAAGAGGGTTTGAATTATGTTCTCACTTGGTTCTTTTAAATGTCACTTGTTTTGTTTAGTGATATTTGGAATCGAACCATGAACCCTTGGTTTACAATCAGTACAACCACTGCGCCACAAGCAAAGTTATTAACAAACCGTTTCGGAATGTTTGGTATTTATCTAATTAAAAATATACATGAAAGAGGGTTTAAATTATGTTCTCACTTGGTTCTTTTAAATGTCACTTGTTTTGTTTAGTGATATTTGGGTTTTGTGAGCAGGTCAATTTATTGTGAAATTTAAAACGTAACACGGACAATGGCTATAGATCGACAGTAAAGTGAAGGCGCAAGACAATCTTCTTGACATTACAAGTTCAGTTGCCAAAGTCATTTTGACTTTATATGTTCTTCTTTGCTATTTGTGTTATTCCACCAATATTTTCAAACTGCAATGTTGAGCGCGATATTATATTGTATAAAACCAAGCCAGACCGGCGTCTTTACACATTGTAGTTACTGCAATCATTGCACCCTTACCTAGAAAACGGAGCAACACTGAATCAAAACACTTATCACAAGATAAAACAGACACCCAAAAGATTCTTCCTTGACTTTGGTTTATTACTAGAAGCGCCATCTAACGACCATTATGTGTCAGTAAATACATCCCAGTCAGTACACTCATAGGCAAAATTTGCCCAAACAGCGCTTTAGGGGGGTAACAATGGCTCTGCGCCTCTAGTGTTAACAGAACTTTGTGGGATGTCCAGTGAGTTGGAAATCTTTTTGTAGCCATCTCCTGACTTATACTTTTCAATGATATTTTCTCTGAAATGCTTGGAGTGTTCTTTTGTCTTCATGTTGCAATTGTAGTAGGAATACTGATGAACCAGAGACTGGACCTCCCAGACACAGGTGTTTTATACTAAAATCACTAGACACACATCAACTGCACCATTTCACTAATTGTGACACTGCTGGCATCAACTAGCTGGACCTCTGTTGAATGAGGTCAGTCAATTTAAAGGGGATAAATATTTATGCAATCACTTATTTTACACTCTATATTTTTAATTAATTGACATTTGTTTGTAAAAATTTGTTTTCACTTTGACATGAATTAAGCTTTTTTTTGCAACTGTGCACAGTAAGATGTTGACACATCTTATTCTACATTCCTAACTCTAGTTGACTCCTTGGTGTTTACATTCACTGAAGTGTAAGTCACACCATTGTAGTTGCCGGTGGATGGGAAGACCAGCTCACTACCATTCAGGCATGTGACTTTCACTGTGGCTGAGTAGGCGAGGTCGATGACGGCTCGTCCCACTGACATCTCAACGGTCACGGTCTTCCCTGGAGGGATCTTTACGGTGGTGCTATCTGCTTCTCTTATGGTCTCCTCATTGGACATTGAGGAGGTCTGCTCGTGTCCCACGGTCAAGCTCCACCCACTAGACACCTCCACCAGATCTGGGATCCCGGCTTTAACAGACACGCTGAGGGTGGACTCAATCTTATTGGTGGTGCTCCAGGAGGAAGTCTTGGTCACCGACCTGCTGTACTGAATGGTCTGATCTTGTGGTGCAGATGTGTTGTTGTGATAAGACACCGACTTTATATATTATTTTCTCACCTACAATAAACACACAATCCCCACACCCACAGACAAAAATATTATTCTTCAGTAATAATGAGTAATTACTACAACATAAATGGCATGTTTGTGATGACACAAAGTACCATGGACCCGACTTATCATATTATATTTTTAGTAATAGGAAAGAGGAAGAATGCGTTAAATCTTCTGTACTGGTTCCAGGTGTTAGTATCAGGGTCAATTTGTTTTTGACAGTTGTGGATTGTGAGAATAGGAGCTACTGAAATGTATTGGCCCACTGATCTTGCCATGTTCTGACTCATGGTACACAAACAGCAGCACTCACCTGTGGTGTGAAGGTGGCCAGGTTAGGATAGTGCAGGTCGGTTAACACAGACGTCTTGATGGGACTGATGAAGAGGAAGCCCGTACAGTCGATGTCTGCTCCACAGTTCCCCTGCAGCCCCAGGCAGAACCCAGAACCCACATCGATGGAGTACTCAGTCTTTAGGGGCCAGTCATTCATATGCGCGAAGAACTCCCGGCCCTTACTGGTCCAGAACCTGATGCCACCCAGACGGGTGCCGGCACCGTTCCCCCACAGGGACAGCTTGGTGATGCGCTCGCCAAGGCTGAACTCAAACTCACTGAAAGTGTTGGCATCTCCAAATGTCTTCACACGCCCGTCGGTCAGCTTCTGCCCGCACTGCTTTGATCTGCCAGCCACCCACTGCCACTCCAATCTTCTTGAGGGTGGCACCGTTGTCCCTGCCAGTGAGATTGAATGACCCACCTCCTTGTCCGCCGATGAGAGACAGTAAAGTTGCCATTTTGGGTAACCTGAAACAGAATCAACATCAATATTTTCATGCATCTTCTTACTCCACCAAAAAAGATTTTCATGAGACAGGAATGTTTTGCCTTTCTATTGTATTTCTTACAATATCACAGTATTTATCACTGACGGTGTCATTGATTCTACACTGTTTTCAGACATGCAATCTAAAGTCAACAAGATGAAGTGAATTCTAGCTTTTAGAAGATGGTACAAAATATAACGACCAGACAAGCACAAAACAAAACTTTTCCAGAGACCACAGAAACGAGCAAACCAAGAGAGCAGTGTTAGCCTGGGTTCTCCAGCGTAGAGGTTCTTTTGTCGCTGTGGCTTATAATATGAAGGACACATCTATTTATACATGGAAGGAGGCTGCAGGTAAAACTGAGGCACACCTTATTTGGACAAAACATGTTTCTGCAACTTTTTTGATTTGCAGCATGTTATATTTCACTCCACGGGGGGGCAGATTGATGTGAATAACCTTTAAATCTGCCCCCATACACAAAGATTCATTAAGTTATTAAAACATTATTGACATAAAATGTACATTGATTGAAATAACTCTGCAACCGCTGCTAGATGTTTTTATTTTTGTATATTAAAACAAAGATTTGTTCGGAGCATATATGGAAATGCTACATCTGGCATTGACTGAGTTTAAATAACCATCTAAAAGGACACGTTTCACATTGAAATACATTATGGTTAAAGTACATGAAGGCGTCTTGATGAGACTTGCTTCTCTATTGTTAAAAGCCCTTTTACTATCAATATGCTGATTGTCCATCATTGATCTTCCCTCAACCATTTGGTGAAGAGAAAAGAGCTATGTTATGTTTCGATATGTTTCGATTTATAAATATACATAAACAAAAAATATACATACATCTGATAGTGGACTTATTAAACCTTCAAGAAAATATGTTTTTCCACCTCAGGCATGAAATGTCAATCATTATTAGGCATCTCCTGCTCACTAAAAGTTGTTTTGAGTTCAACCCCATCAAAGACAACTTGGACCCTGTCTGAATAAGATTTTAAAAGATACATTCAAGGAAATTCTTGTAAAACATTAATAATCAGATGAACCCTTATTCTAAGTAAAAAATGTATTATAAAATACTCTCCATTTGACTGCCAAAACAGGTCATGAGAACTTTATCTTACATCAGCCCTCATATTTTAATCAAAATTATGCATTAAAATTAGGATTTGATTAAGCTTTTATATTTGTTGTGATTATCCTGTATATGGTACACACAGATCAACAAAAAATTTAGATTTACTCTTAATATCATCATTTTAATTAAAACATGTCAACAGGGTTGAACTCAGCGTGACAGAGTTGAAAATGATAACAGGGTTGAAGCGACAATCAATATTTTAATATGATATGATTTATTCACCAGTGTAATTAATAATATAACATACAGTTAAATGGGAATTGAATTGCATTAAGGGCAACAATCTGCTTTTGGAGCTGTCATAACCAAAACACTTTATGAAGTATTTAACATTATATCAACAATTTCAACCACATAATAATAAGTTCTATGCAGACATCAATTTAATTGATTGGTTCATATGGTCAGCAGTAAAACAAATCCCTAATATATAAATGCAGAGCATAGGCTACTGTAAAGAAAACTACCATGCTGGAATCAAATTTTCATTAAAATTGGTATTAGTAGTAACCACATATTTTTTTTGTGGAGGGGTACCAAGAAATACGATTGTAACGACTGGGGTGCTTGGGAGTGGTCGGAAACAGATGCACTCTGGGCCCGGGTGGACAGCCAGACCTTATCTCCCACCTAGATAGGGGGAGGCGTACTGCGTTTCTGGTCAGCCTGAGCTTTGCCTTTCCTCCTCTGCCTTTCGGAACCAGTCATCCACTGCCGGGGCCTCCTGGTTACTGGGATGCCAGGGCGCCAATACTGGTGGCCCCACCTCAGGCGACAGGTGAGGAAGTATGTCCAGTCATGCGCGGTGTGCGCGCAGAGTAAATCTCCACGACATCGGCCCCAAGGCAAGCTGCATCTGCCTTCCCATACCTCAGAGACCATGGACCCACTTGTCCATCGACTTCCTCACCAATTTACCGGAATCACAGGGTAGTACCACCATTTTAGTGATAGTAGATCGATTTTCGAAGGCTTGTTGGTTTTAGCCTCTACCTGCTGTTCCCACAGCCTTCCAGACGAACGAGGCTCTCTTCCACCACACGTTTTGGCATTATGGGATTCCTGAGGACATGGGGTCGGACTGGGGTCCCCTTGTCTCCTCCAAGATATGGAAAGCGTTCATGGATCGCCTGGGCGTAGCGGTTAGCCTGTCATCGGGGGACCATCCGGAATCGAACGGACAGGTGGAGCGGCAAAACCAGGAGTCGGGACGTTTCCTGTGGCTTATTGTATGGAGTGACCAGAGGACTGGGCGCAATTCCTTCTCTGGGTGGAATATGCCCAAAACTCGCTCCGACATTTCTCAACCCGTTTAACCCCCTTTCAATTGAGGTGGCATTAAGGTGCATTCCCAAACACATTCCAAAGCCCAGCTCCGAATAGTACCCGTGCCCCAACACAAGCTGGGGTTGTGCTCACATAGTCAAGGAAGGCCTAGTACCACGGAATGGTTTGACACAGGGAGGACCCGGACTAAAATATACTCTTGATGACCCTCACCAGTCTGTATCAGGAGAGGCTTGGTCTTGTGCGTAACCTGCCCCTTGCATAAGGGGTTGCCGTCCAACCCCACGATACTGAGGGGCCGCTCCAGCAGTCGGATAGGAATTTGATGAGTCAAGACGGTCTCCTGTGCCACAAAATTCCCTGCTGACCCCGAATCCACTGAAGCCTGTATGTAGAGGACGGTTAGACATGCCCAACAAGATCATCCACACCTGGAAGGTTCCTTTCTCTTGCCGTGGAATCTGCCCAATTTCACCCACCTTACTTGGGTCGCCACTTTCAGCTGCTGGGGCTAGCCAGGTCCTTTCCGGAAGACGGGAACAGTGACGTCTCCAGTGGCCACGGTGTCCACAGTAGCTGCACAGCCCTTGTTTCACCCTGTCGCTCCTCCTGAGCCAGTTGAGAGTGATCCATCTCCATCTCCTCGGCTTCTGCCAGCTCTGTAATGCCGGAGGTGGGCATGCGCATTGGTCCTCTTCGGCATCCCTGCATGAGGTTGTCGAGACAAATAGCAAATAGCCGCTCGGATCAATTGGTCCAAGTTCATCAACTCGTCACGGCAGGCAAGTTCCAACTGTAGCTCCTCGCAGATGCCCTGGCGAAAATGGGCTATAAGGGCGGCTTCATTCCACTCACACCCGGCCGCCAGGATCCGGAACTGGAGCTCGTAATCGGCGACGGCCCGCCTCCCCTGTCTCACTCGGAGAAGAGAGTCCCCGGCACTGACCTTGGCATTATCAACAACGGAATGGAATAGACCCCTGAAGTCCTGGTATTGGAGGAGAGCAGTATGGTTCCATTCCAATAAGGCCGTGGCCGACTCTGCCGCTCGTCCGGTAAGGCAGGATATTACAAAACTGACCCTCTGAGCTTCCGTTATGCTGAGTCGGGCATGGGATGTGAAGTAAAGCTCGCATTGTTGGAAGAAGCTTTTACAGGGGGTTGGGTCACTGTTGTAACGCTCCGGGTAGGCGCCCTCAGCCCTCTCTCGGGCCTCCGTAGTCTCCACCTCTGTTGGACCAGACACGGTGGGACCCGATCGTTCGTGGCGATGTACGATCTCTACCAGTGTATTCATGGCTTTGGACGGCTGGGTGAGTTGAGCGTCGTGGCGCGCTATCAGCCGGTGAAGGTCTGGGGTTGGGGAGGCGTGTCCGGCTGCTCCATTTCTGTTTGGTGATTCTGTAACGACTGGGGTGCTTGGAGTGGTCAGAAACAGATGCACGGACACAGAGGTAGGTAATAACAAAAAAACCTTCTTTACTTATCCAAAGGTGTAGAAACAAAAAACCCTGTCTGGTTGTTTGCTATACTTGTAATGTGAATCTATTACAAATTGTATATCTTGGGTCTGAATACAGGACCATAGGTCAGGCATAAATCACCCTAGGTCGACCTATGAGTTAGACCAGGTGTGGGCAAATATTTTGTCTCGGGGGCCACATCAGGATTTTGAAACGAAATGGAGGGCCACATTTGTTTTTGTAATTTGTTAACCATAATTGATTTGGAGGCCAGAAAAGGGCATTCCGTAGGCCGGACGGGACAGCCTCGCGGGCCGCATTTGGCCCTCGGACCGTAGTTTGCCCACCCTTGAGTTAGACCATTCTGTCTTGTGGTGACAGGAAGCATAGATTAAAATGTGTCCCTTGTCGACAAGAGAGACAATTCTTCAGGTCATGTGATCCTTCCTAGGGTTAACTCATCAACCCCCATAACTTAAGAGTGGGTTTTAGAAACAGCCTCTTGCTTTTTCCCCATCCTCTCTACATGCATCTCTACTCTAGCAATCTCAAATCTCTGTAAAATTGCTATCTTTGTTACTTTGTATACAATTGTGTACTCTCTCAATTTATTGAATTATTCTTAGTTTAATTGGCTGATTCCTTGTAAAACAGCCAAAAATCCAGTTTCACCAAAATCCTTAGAGAAAATGTATTATCTAGGCTGTTTGATGAACCCAGAACCATACAATTGCTTGCATTGGTTCCAAAACATTTAAACATTTAATAATTTGTCATATTAGCTAATACATTACAAGTTCTCAAAAAAGTATTCATTTGTACTTTAAACATAATCACTTTGGGGCTTGTTTTCATTATGACACATTTTCTGAGATGCAAAAGACTTGAGATGCTAGGATATATATATATATATATATTAAGACAGTTCAGATCCGCCATATTTTCAGTCAAACCTTCCAGGCACCTGTGTGAACAAGAAACATTCCAATTCACATGTTCAAGGAATGCTGCAAGAACACATTATGCTAGATTGCTAGATATGCTAGATTGGTTGAATAACAAACTGTTTTCCTGAGAAATGGGTAGCGTGTATATGTAACAAAAACGTATAAGATGTTTTGGGGAATTTGTATAGACACATCAGAATAACAATTCTGAAAGTTATAAGAAAGTTATTTGTTTTGGGGCCAGTCTGAGCATGTAATCAAATCCACAAACCCTGATGCTCCTGATAGGAGATACATAACCAAATGGCTACATGACCATTTACACAGTAGCTACTCACTACCATTGTCTCAACATGGTAGTAGTAAAGCATTCTCAAGCTAAATGCACATTGCACAGATAAATGGTGTTACTGTGTAAACTGGAAACCAACAAACTAATCACCTGCTCTGCTTCACTTCAGCATTAATTAGTTCATGGGGCTTCTTGCTGAAGGACTGGGTTCTCTTCACTTGGGATCTCTAGATCCAAAAGCACTGCACCAACCAGTGTCCCAATATGTCTATCTGCACAAAAATCTTCCATATGAAGTTCACTAGCATCGGATTCGACCAGCTCTTGGCAAAGTTAGGGATAAAGGGAGAACAATAAGTGGCCAACCCCTCAAAGGACTGTTCCTGTTGTTTCAGTGGGCTGGGCCATTCTCAGATGTCATGGTCTTTGCGCTCCTTAGGTAAAGCCTGAGTAATCTTCCTCTTCCAGACTCAGTGCACACATCATCGGGTTGGCCATTAACCCTGCCTGGCAGTGTTCCCTCAGTACTGAGTCTCACCTTGTGGCCTTCCCTGTCCCTGCTGTGGAGAAAACCATCATGCAAATGCATTCTCACGGTTGGAGGGCCCGGCTCTACAATTTATTGTGGGTACTGTGTATCAATACAGACCTTCAGGTGTTGCGGAAGCCTTCTTCTGCCTGGAGCCTGCTGCCAGGGGCCCTTGACAGTTTCCATTGGTGAGATCCACAGTGCCGTCAGCGTGCATCCCCAAGGCGGTCAATCGGCTCATCCACAATACCCATTGAATTTTAGTTGTTACAGGACCTCACTGCTCCATCTGACCGCTCTACTGGAGGTGGGAGTACTCCACCATTCCCACCTCCCTCATTGTGTTTAGAATCTCTCCCTCTCTTTCTGTCGGCTCACCTCTGGGATCTCTTAGAGCGCACTTTTACCTTCCTTCGCATCTAGTAGCTGACCAGACCTACCTTCTAGAGCACTTTCTACTGCCTTTTACAGATGAACATAAACTTATGTTCTGAGGGGGGCACCAGAACCAACACTTTGTCACCTGGTTGGATGTCCCGGGATGACCCCCTTGGCTGTACACTCCTATTCTCACCTCATTCAAAGCAACATTTTATAATCTTAAAAAGAAAAGCCAAAATCAAGATCTTGGTGTCCCAAAATGTCCAAGAGAAGCTCATCCATGCTTTTATTACCAGTAGCTGATTACTGTAATTAGCTCTAAACAATGTATGGATAGGTGACTGCAGTTCACAAACTGTAATGCACTGCTCTAAAGAATTGAGGGAACATGTTACTCACACACCAGGTTGCGATGAACAATTTATTTTAAAGATCAAAATGACATAACAACGGTCAACGGAAACCAAAATCACCAACCGATTGAGGGCTGGATTCACACTTCTTGTGCTCTCTGATGAATGTCAGTTGAGCTGCACAGTGATGGGTTGTGAGCTTGGGTCCCACTGGAGGATGTCGGGCCCTCATGCCTCCCTCATGGAGTCTGTTTTTGACAGTTTGGTCAGAAACATGCACATCAGTAGCCTGCAGGAGGTCAATTTGTAGGGCTCTAGCAGTGCTTCTCCTGTTCCTCCTCGCACAAAGAAGCAGATACCGGTCCTGCTGCTGTGTTGATGCCCTTCTACAGCCCTGCCCAGCTCTCCTTGTGTAACGGCCCGTCTCCAGGTATCTCCTCTATGCTCTTGAGCTGGGAAACATGGCAAACCTGAAGTCCATTATCTGAACCGTTTTTGTCATGTTTATTTACAGGGCTTCAAAGCATCTAAAAAGTATATTTCATATATAACCAATGTTCCATTAATAAAATCGTTATTATCTTTTGGTGCTCTTAAATATATACTACCATTCAAGTTTGGGGTCACTTTAAAATATGTTTTCAAAAGTTAAGCAGTTTCTTCGTCCATTAAAATAACATCAAATTGATAAAAAATAAATGTATAAAGAGTGTATTTTTTTATGTTGTAAACTACTGTGCTAAATAAAGAAGCAATGCAACTGGCATTCTTTAGATTAGTTGAGTATCTGGATTATCAGCAATTGTGGGTTTGATTACTGGCTCAAAATGGCCAAAATATCTTCTGATACTTGTGAGTCTATTCTTGTTCTGAGAAATGAAGGATATTCCATGCAAGAAATTGCCAGGAAACTGAAGATCTTGTTAAAAACGGTGTACTAATCACTTCACAGAACAGCGCAAACTGGCTCCAACCAAAATAGAAAGAGGAGTGGGAGGCCCCGGTGCACAACTAAGCAGAAGGACAAATACAACAGGGTCTAGTTAATAAATAAAGTGATTCCTCACAGGTACTCAACTGGCAGCTTCATTAAATAAAACCTTCAAAGCATCAGGCTCAACATCAATAGGTAAGTGGCGGCTCCAGGATGCAGGACTTCTAAGCGGAGTTTCAAAGAAAAAGATTAGCTAATCAGACTAGCTAAAAAAAAGACTGACAAAAACACAAACACTGGCCTGAATAAGATTAAGAAAAAGGCTTATGGACAGACCAATCTATGTTGTAGGTATTTGGATCGCCAAGAAGAACATTTGGGGGTACTTTAGTTGTGTTAAAGTGAGAAATTAACACAGGGTAAAAGGGATTTTGAAGAAGAAAAGCTATCACTCCATTTTGCATTGCGGACAGCATTTGATTGGAGCCAATTGCCTACAACAGGACAATGACCCAAATCAGCTCCAAACTATGCAAGACTATGCAAGGAACACGTGGCCAGCACAATAATTGCATCTCAACCCATTTGCATTATTGTTTGAGCAGCTTGATAGCATGTGCCCATCAAGCCCATGATTAGAGTACCTTGTTAAATTATCTAGTTACGGTTTATGCAACAGAAACATATATATTGTAAACATATATATTGTATATAGCATAACACAATTCTTATCTAATTGTTAAATGTATTGGGGTATTGCTAGCGCAGACGATAACAACAAGCTTACACAAGCATTTATGATCAGCTCACAACTTCTTAAATTGTTTTGGTCTTGTGTATTTTTGACATTGTGTGATTTTAAATCTATAAGACTTTATTTCTGCATATTTAGGTTTACATTGTTTCCTTCCATCTGGGAATAGCTGTTACAGTCATAATAGTTCTAGAATATTTCATGAAGATTAACAGGTAAACAAGTAAAATGTGCTTCTAAATACACCTATGTACTCCTCTCTTACACATACTTTCACATCTATGCAGGTTTTTAAAACTGGGTATAGTTATTAAATATTAGGGTATAGCTATTAAATGCTTAGCGGGTATTTAGGTTGTTATGGCATACATAGATATAGTGGATCAATGTAGTATCAATATTATTTTATAGTAAATGTGGTTTGGAGTGCTTATGAATCCCAGGGTTGAACGTATCCTGAGGGTGTTGACTTAAGGCTGACTGCTGAACAACCTTATCTGATCCTGTGTGTATAGGGAGAGGGAGGGAGCTACTGTAGCATACAGCTGCTTGCTTGGGTTGATAACATGAATGGAGGAGACATAGGTTGTGTTGGTTTTATATACTGTATTGGGATCAATGCACCATTCTTTGCTTTAAGAATCCATGGCTGATGCTGAGGTGAGGACCATGGGTCCAATGCATTAATGCTGTGAAATGATGTCATGAAATATAATCTAAGTAAGATAGAGAGTACTAACTATAATCCAGAGGCTGATGGAGAAACAGTTATTAGGTTACACAGAGGAGGTAGTCTGTCTAAGGGTATTTGTTTTCTGTCTGAGGGTATTTGGGGTCTGTCTGAGGGTATTTGGGGTTTGTCTGAGGGTATTTGGTGTCTGTCTGAGGGTATGTCGGAAGGCATTTGAATTTCTAATGATCATCCACCTCCTCAATATTCTGGCATGACTGCGTTGACCATTTTCTAATTGAGAATGCATTAACATCTACAGAAATACATCTTAATAAATCATCTTGAATTCTCATTGATCTCCCCTAATTTTGGGTTATGATTTTGTTCACAAATCAGTGGATAATATCTCACAATGCTTAAAATAGCTTCCCTCAAGAATAAAAATGGCCATGCCATCAAATATCTGTGGATGTTACAAGTATGAATACATGATCCCATTCTTGGAGTAATTACAGCCCAGATAACTGTTACCTTTGACAGTGAATATAATATCCTTCATGGGTCTTGTTATTTCCTTTCTATCTCTGTCCGATTGAGTGATGTAAACTCTGGTGGAGGAACTACCTTCAATGTCTGTCCTATTAAGACATATATTACCAGGGGTGTGGACTGAGGAGTGTTAAGTGACGTAAACGCTGGTGGAGGAAAAACGTTCTATCTCTCGACCCTCTGTGGAATGGCTTTTACACATATTTTACGATGTATGCTGGAAACAAACAGTTTTTTTTGCCGTAATATGTGGTTTATTTGTGCATAATGCATAAGTAAAATGAAATACCATTCCTCAGTTGAACATGAAATTCAAAAACATGGTTTCCCCTGATGATAAAATGTACAGCAAATTACACTTTACAGGGACACCAAATATATCCTTAGATTTCTGACTTTGAGACACCAGCTTCTGTGACCAACAATTTTTCCTGCTTTGAACCAACACCTGTTGCAAGCCTGTGTGTAATACTGCGCAGATGTGTGTGAGAGAGTGCAGATGTGTGTGAGAGAGTGTGCAGATGTGTGTGAGAGAGTGTGCAGATGTGTGTGAGAGAGCGTGCAGATGTGTGTGAGAGAGCGTGCAGATGTGTGTGAGAGAGCGTGCAGATGTGTGTGTAAGAGTGTGCAGATGTGTGTGAGAAAGTGCAGATGTGTGTGAGAGAGTGCAGATTTGCGTGAGAGAGTGTAGATGTGTGTGTGAGAGTGTGCAGATGTGTGTGAGAGTGTAGATGTGTGTGTGAGAGCGTGCAGATGTGTGTGTGAGAACGTGCATATGTGTGTGAGAGAACGTGCAGATGTGTGTGAGAAAACGTGCAGATGTGTGTGAGAGAACGTGCAGATGTGTGTGTAAGAGTGTGCAGATGTGTGTGAGAAAGTGCAGATGTGTGTGAGAGAGTGCAGATTTGTGTGAGAGAGTGTAGATGTGTGTGTGAGAGTGTGCAGATGTGTGTGAGAGAGTGTAGATGTGTGTGTGAGAGCGTGCAGATGTGTGTGTGAGAACGTGCATATGTGTGTGAGAGAACGTGCAGATGTGTGTGAGAAAACGTAGAGATGTGTGTGAGAGAACGTGCAGATGTGTGTGAGAGAGTGCAGATGTGTGTGAGAGAGTGCAGATGTGTGTGAGAGAGTGTGCAGATCTGTGTGAGAGAACGTGCAGATGTGTGTGAGAGAAGGTGCAGATGTGTGGCGCACATGCTGATGAAAGCTGATGACAATTGTTGGCCAACATAATGCTTAGTATATGACGCATTGAAGTGGTGCAGGTCAATGTATTATAAACACACAGCATTTCATCCTGCTATACATTCTATGCTCAAACAGCCTACATTCTATGCTCAAACAGCCTATATTCTATGTTCAAACAGCGAACATTCTATGCTCAAACAGCCTACATTCTATGCTCAAACAGCCTACATTCGATGCTCTAACAGCCAACATTCTATGCTCAAAAACCCTACAAAAGGCTACATCCTACTCTCCAACCGGATAGGTATGTCATTGTGGCATGTAGAGAAAACACTGATGAAAAAATTAGGCAGTTGCTGTAAAAGCATCCAAAATTGCACCCTATTTGCTGTATAGATCCCAATGACCCATGGTGAAATATATTGCATGGTAATAAGAACAGAGTATGATATAGGAGAAAACATGGCTCAATTTGCTTTTCAATATGTCCCTGCTATTAGCTCCAGACCTTCAGGTATATTACAAGCACATACAGTTATGTCATCAAAACCACCTGCTTTCAAACTTGCTTTTCAGAATGTGTTTGCTTACAGAATTATGTTAGTGACTTTGTTTAGAGGTTATGCACATATAAACAAGACACACCCGGTTAGAAATTCTGTCCACCAACATTTGCTTTAATCTTTAATAAGAGAGACACACTTTCATTCACAACGGTGGGATCCTCGACTAGAAAAACCATTTATGTTGTTACATGAAACAGTGTGACTAATTAAATGACTAAATTAAACTAAAACTTACCATTAAGGGACAGTAGCATGATAGAATCCTGAAACATTTACAATTCCAGTGCATTGCTGCCTTTGTGTTATAATGGGAAAGTAACAGGACTATGTTTGGTTACAGGAATGCTATTAGTGTTACACCAAGAACGATTAAGGCCAGAAACAACTTTACCGAAGTATGAACAACAGGTTCATAATGTTGAAACTGAGCTGTGCTGTGTGTAATTGGCAACAGTTGTGTGTACATGTGTTTTTGCGTACAGACACAATGAACCTCTACTTTGCTTGTGGTGTGCTTGTGGTGTGGTTTACATGAACCTGATAGTCTCTGACTACTCCCCAGCTATAACTTATTCAATTTCATGTAAGGCACAAACAGCTTGCTTTTGATCCTGGTTATGGGGGCTTAAATAACACAATGCACACCGTGATGTAAGGCACTACAACAATGTGGACCACATCTGAAGTATGGAAAAACCCATACGCTGTAAAATGTGACCGGCTCGTGGTTATGCTAATGTAAAAGCTGCAACGTGTGCAGTTGAGTGAATGTGTGGTTGTGTGTTTGTGTGCGGAGAGACACAGATATCCCAACAGCCGAGGAGCTTAGTTTTCTTTCGAGCTGATAGGTGGGTAGATCTTGTTTCTCAAATAACACAGATAAACAAAACAGGAGAGAAGAAAAGTGACAAAGAACTGAAGGTAAAGGAACATGAAGCATGAATAACATGGAAAATAAAACTGAGCAAGAAACAATGACAATACATCTGTCATACATTTTGTGATGCTTGTGGAAGTAAACAGACCAAGGCGCAGGGAGGTAGGTTCAGGTAGTCGGTTTATTCCGTTTCACTACTGACCAACTTGCGTATATAACGCTTCAAATAAATATACCAAAGTACTCTACGTACAATTAGACACAGCGTGTAGCTGCACACATATCACAGGAAACAATCACGGACACGGAGACGAGAAACACAAGGGCTTAAGTACTGTGGTAACAAGCAGCACCTGTCAGGAATCAGGGAGGGATGCGTTCACAGGACATGGGGAAAACAGGACACAACACACACGATGGCGACTAAAAGGCCGGCGACGTCGAA
>JACXGK010003897.1:11334-41773 GCA_016801125.1 Novumbra hubbsi | reverse complement strand
GGGGAGAGAGAGGCAGAGAGTAGGACAGGGGGAGAGAGAGAGGCAGAGAGTAGGACGGGGGAGAGAGAGGCAGAGAGTAGGACAGGGGGAGAGAGAGAGGCAGAGAGTAGGACGGGGGAGAGAGAGGCAGAGAGTAGGACAGGGGGAGAGAGAGGCAGAGAGAAGAGAGAGGGAAGGGTCTGATGCATAAAACATGGCATTAAATAAAATTCTAAATTACATCAAATGTATTAAAAATATATGGACTACTTACGTAAAAAAGGACTTTAAAATACATTGGATCAATTGAGCAGCTTTCTTGTATTGCAAAATAGCCATTTCGTTTGGAAACTAAGCAACGCAAACACGTCTCTGTCTCTGTGGGACAGATGGCTCGTTGATGAGCGCCATGGCACAGAGAAAGACATTTTGAGCTGGTGGGAAACGTTGAGGTGGCATGATGACCTGTGCTGACCCCTGCTCTCCGCCTGCCTGAGGATCGGTTTGGGAACATTTCTTGACAATTCATGCTGGGCACAAAACTGACAATATTACTAATAAAGAAAACCATTAAAATGTAAATTATGTTTTGGAAACTATTCCCCAAATACTCTCGTATAATTTCCAAGACCTGCAAATGCCAAGAGATGAGCAGACTCTTTACCTAATCTGTACCTGGAGATGAGAGCCTTAATCTGCCAGACTAACACACTCAAACACACAGGCCAAGATATTTGGATATACATCCAAAGTGTAGGCTACATGGTAGAGTTACTAAGCTTTTATCTGTGACTTTTACTTGTTTGTTGTCATCAGATATAATAACAGGATGTCCTCACAAATATGATTTCTTAGAAAAACGAATGTAGGAACACGAAACACCTGGACAAGGGGGCTACCCGATACCCAAGATGGTTACACTCAATGGATTCCATGGATTTTATAGTTGTTTTAAAAAGTAGTTTACCAGTTCCTAGACACAGGCCTCACAGGAGCTGTTGGATGGTAGGGATTTCTTCATTATTAAATAAAGGGGTTCAGTAAGAATAAAAGCATTGTCATAGGAAATTACCACATAGAGGCTTTGATGAGTGCTTTTCTATTTTTCTTATTTGGTCAAATGTTTTGGAATATACAGTATGTTAGGCTTTTTGCAAATGCTTTCTGGAACCCAATTGTATTTGAAAAAAGCATTACAAAGCAAGCTTCTCAAGGATTGGAGTATGTTTTTGTTCCTGTATACAAAGGGGAGCTATCCCTGCCCAAGTGTTACATTTAAAAACAAACTGAGATCAAAACAAGATCAGAAAGACCCTGTTGAAATGTTCCATTAGTTTACTTTTAATATCAAAGGGCGTGTTTGAGTTCCAGTTACGTTTAATGTCTGAACACCAGTAAATGTTCGGTTGGCACATTGCTTTGATGGTTCAATGCAAAATGAAAAGTGATGGTCCGATTGAAGGGAAACACAGAACCAAGAGCCACTTGGGGTTGAAGAGACCCTTTCCTGACAAAATGGATGAATCTGTTGTACAACCGGAAATGTTGGATCATTGTTCAAGTTATAATGTCCTCTGACACAAGGTACAAAGTATGGTATGATATGATACATGAGAATGTACAAAAATACACAATATAGTTCAAAATATATCCAGCACAATCTGTATGAGTGCACTTCTTTCCTTCCTGCCGAGAATTTCCCCCAAAATTACGTTTAAAAAAAAGTACAATGGATGAATGCAATTTATTAATTGAACAAGATAAGAGATTATACAATTGCATTAAATGTGTTAAATATAGCAGTTCTCCAGACACATGAGATTGCAAGAGCTAAGATGTATACTGGGAGGCTGGGGAAAAAAGAATGAGCAACATTTCCACAAACCTACTCTGATTTATTTCCTCAAGCATAAAGTGGCGGGGATTGGATAGTTAACCTAAGGATCACAAGTCTAGTTCTGAAGAACAGTCCCCCCTTTATCAGCTAATGAGACATTTCCGTCAATGCCTCCTGGCACCATATTGTAAAACAGAGCGATCTAAAAATGGGTCAAGATAGAGCGATTAAGGCATGACCTTTGGTCCTAAACTCAAGCCTGAGATAAACATTAGACACACACACGCATGACAGCCCATGACCAGACACAGGGATTAGGATACGGCAGATTTAGTACGTATATATAAAGGGCTATACTAAATAATAATGTAATCAACAAATAAACATACAATGTCCAATATTCCCTGCTGCAGTCGTCAGGGGTCATCCTCTCCTTGAAAGACGTTTTAATGGTTAGGTTCTGGTAGGTTCTGGTAGGTTCTGGTAGGTTCTGGTAGCAAGTACTTAAGGGTGTTGGCGCTGTCTCTCTCTGTGGAAAGAACATAAGAATGCCAGAAGTTGAATCATGGAGTTACTAACAAAGTACAGTATGGTGAAAATCCGGACTGTTCCATGCATTAAAATAGAATCTGGTGTTCCACTCAACTCAATACTGTAGGAGGTGTGGCCATGAGGCATGAAACGTTATAACATGAGGGAGAAGAGGTGTGACCATAAGGGAGAAGAAGTGTGACCATGAGGCATGAGAAGTTATAACATGAGGGAGAATAGGTGTGACCATGAGGGAGAAGAGGTGTGACCATGAGCCATGAGAAGTTATAACATGAGGGAGAAGAGGTGTGACCATGAGGCATGAGAAGTTATAACATGAGGGAGAAAAGTTGTGACTATAAGACATGAGAAATTATAACATGAGTGAGAACAGGTGTGGTTAGTAAAAGTAACACATTAAAGATGAACTTTCCTTGAATTTAGGCTGAATGATGAAAGACCTAGAAATGCCTAAACAATAACAATTAAACGACTGCTACAGAAAAACACCCACACGTTTCCGGGTGTCTGACAGCCGGCATCCTGCAGCACAAGGCAAGGAAGATAGAAGTCCAACTTAACTGCGGTGCGCAAAGCTTGTGACACCTGCATAATGAAATAGCTTGCAGACAAGCTAACCCAGGTATAAGACTCAGTACCCGCACGCACACGAGCCCCAATGCTAAGCAGAAGCAGAGACAAATCACATTTGAAAGTGACACGGCCGGGGCATGAAAACCCAGTTTCCAAGTCTCCGGAAAACAACTAGCTGAAGGCTCCAGAGTCGGTATCATAAAATAGTTTTAACTCAAATTGCCTAAACTTGACACTCGTGCATAACGCAGTGTAGAATAATAGCATAGCTAACCAATGTTGACTGATAGAGCTGCACTGGAGATCTGGACCCATCCTGAAATAGGACACTCTGAAAGCCAATGCCGCTGTTATTTGGTAACAGCTGGGGAATAGAAAAAACACTGCTTGTACTGTGTAAGCCCCGATCTGATTAAAGCCGTTAAGTATGATTTAGCTAGTCAAATAAATAATGATGTGAGTGTAGAACAAAGCCAGAAGTTGGCAAATATTAGGGAAATGATAAAGTGCTCATGAATTAGCAAGGGTAACTTCAGCCTGTGACAAAGACTGAATTATTGGTCAGGATTGAGGGAAGGATGAACGGAGCAAATGAATGGACGTGTTTGGCAATATTAGAGTGTGCACTTTCTAGAACCCCCAGACCCAACCGGATAGATGCAAGTCTAAAGCTACCAGAATCATGGAATTAAACCTGATATGATTGGTTTTAAACTTTTGTCTTTCTATAGTGCAGTAACAAGAGTATCACTATAGTACATACACTGTGTCTACATAGAACAACAGGGCTCCAAAAGACCAAAATTCATCAAGTTCTGGTAATGTATGTTGGGAAAATTATTCACTTGGGATATTTCGGGACGTTTGCCCAACCCAGAGTGTTATTCCAGAGCCTTCTCCTAGTCTTGTTTGTAGAGCTCCGCAATACTCTCTCATCATTTAAGCAGAGACCACGGAACTCAATTTAAAACACGTGTTAAGGACATAGGATTCTCACTGCTTTAAGGACATAGGATTCTCACTGCTTTAAGGACATAGGATTCTCAATGCTTTAAGGACATAGGATCCTCACTGCTTTAAGGACATAGAATTCTTACTGCTTTAAGGACATAGGATTCTCACTGCTTTAAGGACATAGGATTCTCAATGCTTTAAGGACATAGGATTCTCACTGCTTTAAGGACATAAGATCCTCACTGCTTTAAGGACATAGGATTCTCACTATGGTGTACATGTGCCCACTGTTTCTTTGAATTTTAGGTCGTATTTTGGAATGTTACAGCACTGAGCAGGAGTACCCCTCTCGTAGTGGTGGAAGACAAGCCTTGGCAGTACAAAGAGCATCAGGACTGACGGGAGGCAGGAAGGTGAAGTTCCCCTTGCTGCTCCATAGGCGAATATCATGGTTTTTGTAGTGGATGTGAGCTTCATATGGAAGTCAGTGATGTGACTGAGATGACAGGAGACCTTGGGAAGGTTGAACACCAGAAGCCTTTAATATTCTGGATAAGTTAAAGGGTTTAGGTGGCAGATGCAGCAACCTCTACCAAAGTTGATTTGCTGTAGTCGAGAGATGACGTGTGCCTGGATTTTTATCAGCACTGGTTCCTGTGTGAGGTCATTCTGTGCCCTGCGAATGTTGTAGAACTTTGACCTGCAGGAATATTTGAAACATTTACTTAATTGACCTGCAGATTTTTGGGTCTTTTGACCATTTATGCTAGTAGTACCGAACCAATCTTACCTCCAGGATAGAACTCAGACTATTGTAATAGATGGCATTAAATCTTGAGTTCCTTAAGTTATGCAAAAGGGTACCTCAAGGTTTGATACAGGGTCCTCTGTTGTTTCCTCTTATTCTAATTATATAAAAATGTTGACTTTGGGTTTGTAAAAATTACTTAATGCAGACAGAAAATAAGATTTAAATTGTTACAAAATAACAAGTGCAAACAGTATAGAAAGTTAATGTTTTTTTTCCTCAAAATGTTGAAGTATCAGCTAGATGACAACTTTCAAAACGCATTAAACTGGCCTGCTGAAGTTAAATATTGTTTTCCAATATGGGATCAAAGCCAGTTTGTAAATTAGAGGAGAATTGTGAATGCTACTTTTATGCTCGTTTTTAATGATGTTGATTTAGTAAATATTCACATCTTGGTATCTGCACTCTTGTAAAGTAAGACATAAAGGGATAACGGTCTTTGGGTGTTTATGTCAGACGAGGAGTAAAAAGAAAGTGGTAAAGATGGTTCTAGGGTTTAGCAGATGATAGAGAAGAAGAGGCCCACTGGTAGTGGATCCCAGAGCCATTGGTAGTGGGTCCCAGAGCCAGTGGTAGTGGGTCCCAGAGTCACTGGTAGTGGGTCTCAGAGCCAGTGGTAGTGGGTCCCTGAGCCATTGGTAGTGGGTCCCAGAGTCACTGGTAGTGGGTCCCAGAGCCAGTGGTAGTGGGTCCCTGAGCCATTGGTAGTGGGTCCCAGAGTCACTGGTAGTGGGTCCCAGAGCCAGTGGTAGTGGGTCCCTGAGCCATTGGTAGTGGGTCCCAGAGTCACTGGTAGTGGATCCCAGAGCCTCAGTGCAGAAGGGGTGAAGGATGAGCCAGATGACAGGTGACAGTGTGAGCCATTGTGAGGATGTGGAGGGGCAGGAGAGTTTGAGGAGAAAGATTTAGGAGGTGGCACAGATGACAGAATCGAGGAGGAGAGAGAGAAGTAATACGGCAGTGGCACATGGCATTCTGGGTGTGGGAGGAGGGATCCGGGATCGGGAGGAACTTCCAGTGAAGATGAGGTCAAGACTGGGAAAGGGCGATATAAAAAAATAGCAGTGACAGGAGGTGGAAAATAGTGAATGGTTGGCAGACACTGCTCTGTAAAAAAACACCTTATCCAGGTGTCAACCTCATACAGAAGTCTCAATGGACACCTGGGGATGATAGATGACAACTTTCAGTTTAACTACGGCTCCTCAAAGTGCCACGCAAGTTTGAGCATAAACAAACTAGTACACCAAAGCGTGTATCGGCATAATCAACGTAATTACTGTGTTACACATTATTTTGTCACTTAAAGTATTGTGAGAGGGTTATTTGTAATTATGTGTGTGTGTTCCAAATAACCAGGCAGTCACAATAAAGTGTTTTGGAAAAGGCAACCACTTCTTTTAACGGAGGACCAACCTCTTGGTTTGAACAGATGGCTAACAAGATGTTAGCCGTAATGGGATTCTATTACTCTCTTCCTCAACCACTAAAAAGCATTCCAGTGACTGTATCAACATGAATTAAATCATCCACAATACCGATAAATGTAGGGGAGTGCTCTCTAGAGTGTACCTGATGACATACGCTGTGTTCAATGTGAGCTTTTAATAAAGATTCCTGTTTTTACGACTGGCTCTTTATAGGTAAATTATGTATAGGATGTTCTTATATTATATGTGTGATTCACAAAACAGTGGAGAAAAAAACGTAGAACGGTTCAAAGGCACTGACCACCGTCAATCCTGCGGTTTTCAGGTAGACAGATGCTCATAAGACAGACGCCAGCAATTACGGTCTGTATCAAAGGCTGCATCACAGCTAGCGGCAGCCACCAGAGACTTCATCTGCCACATCCATAAAAAAAGTTAGACTTGCGGCGTCTCCAGCAGGACCACTGAGTCGTGTCCGTTAACAATGGACACCAGGTTTTGCGTTTCGTCAAATCCCGGTGACAGTGACAACGTGTGTCGTGCGTTCAACTTAGACCTACCGAACAGACTTAGACTAAAGACCTCCTTGTTAGAGCCTAGTCATTGTGGTCAGTCTGCACTTGGCCATTTAGAATCAGATATCTGTTCTTTCAATGGGCCAGTGGAGTTCCCATTGACAGGCTAGGTGTGTAAGGGCCAGTAGAGTTCCCATTGACAGGCTAGGTGTGTAAGGGCCACTGGAGTTCCCATTGACAAGCTAGGTATGTAAGGACCAGTGGAGTTCCCATTGACAGGCTAGGTGTGTAAGGGCCAGTAGAGTTCCCATTGACAGGCTAGATATGTAAGGGCCAGTAGAGTTCCCATTGACAGGCTAGATATGTAAGGGCCAGTAGAGTTCCCATTGACAGGCTAGGTGTGTAAGGGCCAGTGGAGTTCCCATTGACAGGCTAGGTGTGTAAGGGCCACTGGAGTTCCCATTGACAAGCTAGGTATGTAAGGACCAGTGGAGTTCCCATTGACAGGCTAGGTGTGTAAGGACCAGTTTCCCATCGTGCGCCATAGCACCAAAGCTAATTCCTTGTATGGGTAAACCTACTTGGTTATAAAGCTGATTCTAGTCCTAACCAGGCGGTGGGCTCAACCAGGATCTTTACTTGTCAGATGGAACACACCTCCTGGCCTCCTGCCTTGATTGAGCTCACAGGCATCTAAGGTGCCAAAAGGAGTTTCTGGAGCGCCATGGGACAGAGGAACCATAATCAATTAGCGAACCTCAAACTGGCAATGCCAGCTAACTGTGTGACTCTGCATGGAACCCCCAGGCAAATCCCTAAGGACAATACAAAACCTGGTCTCGCACAGAACTAACACGTTTCTTGCATTTACAGTACTTCATTTACAGTACTTCATTTACAGTACTTTATTTAAATTTCTTTATTAAATGTAGACTGAAGAGGGGTTGCTGGGACTTTTGTGGGCAAGTAATGGACAGAACCACTCCCAGAACCCCCGCCTCAGTAGGGTAAAATAATTAGTACTATATAAATAGTTTTACGGGGGGAGCTGTGCATTAGAAGTTATAGGTTTTGTTTTTTGATTTACTTAAATAATGTACTTTTTTTACATACATTTTCCAACTAATTTCCTGTGTAAAATAATATAAAATACTGCATGTAGTCAAAATAGTTTGGGACTTTTTCGGAACTTGTGTTGTACTATGAGTCTATCACTTTCTCACACCATTTCAACAGACCATCTAGCATTCTTTCCAGGTTGGTTTTGACAGGGTTTTGACATTAAATTATTATTTAAACATGGTTGTTTTTGACAAGGTGAGGCTATTGGGCCAACCCCAATCTCTCAAGCTTGTGTCGCCCCAATGGGAACGAAGCCACAGAGAACCCCTCAAGTGCAACGATGGTCCCAGTAAAACATAGAACCCAGGCAGTCATTCAATATGTTGGAATCCATCCATGTCACAGGGAGACATGCTTTTAATTTACAGGAGACTGAGGTACCCAGTGAGACCAAATTATAGAGCAGCAACGCAGTTTAGTGACGAGGTCTCATCCGCTGGCGTGGAGGAGTTAAAGATGGACATAAACAGCCTTGTGAGAGGAGGTGGAGGTTGGTGACGGGGGCTAAGACAAGTTGTTCCGGTGACCTGCTGTCAGAAGAGTGATCAGAATATCGATCGTTCACGGAGAGGCGAAATACATTTGATACGTCGCCCTCTGTTTCTGGTCAACAAAGCACACGGAAAGAGACAGCGCCATCCTGATAATCGGGTCCATTATGCAGACACATTTAATCATCCATCCCTTCCACCGTTTCTCTCCTTCAGCCATTGAGTTAATGCATCCACACTTGTTGGCCACACACACACACACGCACGTACACACACACACACACACACACACACAATTGTAGATCATAAGGATTTCCCCCAGCTCCTTCTCTCTGCAGTTTTGTTGGGAAGGGAAGACAGCCAGTAAATCTTGTTATGAGCCCAGGGAGGATGAGGACGCGTACCGTTTATGAACGCTGCATTAACGTCTGGGGGGAAGATGGCTTTGGAATTATATCTATGACTTTGTGTGTGCGTCTGTGTGTCTGTGAGCATGCGTGAGGTTGCTCAGCTAAATGACTTGGTCATAAGCAGCACAGATGATAACGTGGTTAGCAAGATGCAAGGCTTCCCTTTCACACGGTCACACAGAGTATGTGCAGGTCAAAGGTTTACTTTGGCACGGGATGCAGACGGCCACAATGGTGACGCTCTTAGTCTGTCGAGGTAATGGTTTGTCCAGCGGTCTATGCTGCTGACACCGGACATGTACTGCTGCAGCATGGGTTCAAATCTGTCCCATTGCTCTTTCGGTAGAAATTCCCCATGTTTCCATTGTCTTTTGCCAATAAAGCCTCAAAATCTGAAAACATTTCTTATGTGGAAACTGACCCACTTTGTGGTGTACTTCTAGCACCTACTTCATTTTACGGAGCCTTCCTATTAACTCTAAAACCTTGCCTATTTGTATAAATCTTTCAGTGCGGATATCTATGACCCACAGGGGATAGGGCTGTAGAAGTGCCAGTACAGAAAATGATTCTAATGTTTAAAACATACGTTAAGATTACAACATGAGACAGCGAGAACTGGCCATAATGGGAGGGCATCCTTTATAGTGGGAGGGCATCCTTTATAGTGGGAGGGCATCCTTTATAACGGGAGGGATTCCTTTATAGTGGGAGGGCATTCTATATAGTGGGAGGGAATCCTTCATAGTGGGAGGGCATCCTTCATAGTGGGAGGGCATCCTTTATAGTGGGAGGGCATCCTTTATAATGGGAGGGATTCCTTTATAGTGGGAGGGATTCCTTTATAGTGGGAGGGCATCCTTTATAGTGGGAGGGAATCCTTCATAGTGGGAGGGCATCCTTTATAGTGGGAGGGCATACTTTATAGTGGGAGGGCATCCTTTATAGTGGGAGGGCATACTTTATAGTGGGAGGGCATCCTTTATAGTGGGAGGGCATACTTTATAGTGGGAGGGCATACTTTATAGTGGGAGGGCATACTTTATAGTGGGAGGGCATACTTTATAGTGGGAGGGCATACTGTAGGCATGCTGTTCTTGCTGTCGGTCAAAAAACACACAAACAAACAGCACACAGCATTTGACAGGAGTCCTTTAAGTCACAAGTTGTGATTTAAAGGAGTAGGGTAAAATCTAAGAGGCCCAGCAACCTATAGCTGCTTACTTTAGGCAGCTGAGGGCTCTATAATAAGATATCTGCTTCTCCAACTCATTGTTGTTGGTTGCTTGGATGAAGAGTGTGTCCAATCAGCTTAGGTTGAGCCCTCAGTCACTAGATTGCCACGGTGACTTCTTTTATTTTCTATAGACTTCTGCCTTTTTTCTTTTTTGGTTGGAACTCTTTGAGCTCTAAATTCTTTATTGAGCACTGCAGCAAAACTGGGTCATATGCTTGTGACAAAAGTGTTTACTCTCACAACCAGTAGGTACACAAATAGGGATTTGGTTTAGGGTCAAACTTAAAAATGGGGTTAGCGTTAGAATTGGGGTTATTTTAGGTATAGGCAAATTTGATTTGTGGTTAGGGCTTCTAATTAGCACTAGTTTAAGCAAAACATGTGCTTTATGAAGGTGAGGGCCCAGTTTTAAGTAAGAGTTATTGACAGCAACTTTCAGGTATTCCGCAATGATATTACATGTAGATTTCAATACTTTTCCCCCATGGGAGTCAAACCCAAAACCTCTGGCATTGCAAGCTCTGTGTGCTACCAACTGAGCTACATGGGATAGCAATACAACAGTGACGCAAGGGACACAAAAACAACAATATCTATGGAATGCACGTCAGTAGTTAAGCATAATGCAGTTGTTGAGGGTTGACACTGAATGTGTGACATGTCAATGCCGCCACACAGTGGTGAAGCAGTAAAACACTGTCTGGGGTGAAATTAGACAAAAGAAGAAAATAGATGACAAGAGAAGAGAAGACTGGTGATGGAGTATGATGATTGGGGAATGAGTGATTCATGTATTTTTGGAAAATGAACAGTTCAAACCAAGGGACAACACAAAAGTACATTAATTTGTTTATAACATGATACTGGATTGAATACATACAGCGTCCAAGCAATAAATTACAACAAACCCAAGGCATAAAGAATAAGTCAAAATAACTAGTCAGTTTGTAATAGTTCCATCAGTGTCCACCTGTACTACAAATATAGAGTACTTCAATAACTATTCATCATTACTACTATCATATAGTAATTAATCACTGGAAATAAATAGATGAATGCTTGGCCATCACAAATACTTGCTTCTTCTGTTCTCGTATCCTACAAACTGCTCCTCTTTTAAAAAGCATATTGGAGCTCAAGGGGAGGTCACTTTACTCCTCTGCCCCAATGTGCTTTCATAGGGAGGTAAGGACTGGAGGAAAGAAGAAGCGAATCTCAGCTGTATTACTCATGTTTCGGAAAAGTCATTGGATAAATGGGAGGACAGAGCAGGAGGTTGATTCAGGACATACAAGCCTTTGAGTAATTCAAAAAGCGTCTTTTTGAGTGACTGTGTGAGCTACCCTAATGCCCATAGCTTGTCCAGAAAAATTAAACCTAGGCTTATAGATTAACACCACTGACACAAACCTTCAATCCAGTATATCAACATAATTCATTCACTTTGGCTGTTTCTCAGTCATGTGCATTAATTCAAGCTATCTATCGTCCAAATGCTTGCAGAAAAGGTCACATTCCGTGTTAACACCATCTCTGAGAAATCTGTTAAGACTCCCGGCGTGAGAAAACGGTTGGAGGTGTTTTTGACCTGAGTTTTCAGGTGTTGGAGCCAGGATGTTAGGGGTTACAGGCAACATGTGAAGACTTGGTTACCGACAGCCCGGTTACCGACACACCCCGGTTACCGACAGCCCGGTTACCGACAGCTTGAGTACCGGAACATGTCGGCCAATATTGTGTCTGAGCCCGGACCCTGCAAGACTCCGTCCGCTTCCATGTTCTACAATGGGCTCACTCCACCCGCCTTGTCCTCCACCCGGGGGTCTCTTCTGGTGACCCACCATCTCCAAGGACACCCTGTAAGACCTCCACGCCCCCCCCCCCCCCCCCCCCCCCCCCCCCCCCCCCCCCCCGCTCTCCCCCCCCGGCGGGCCTCCTTGCGGCCCCCCCCCCCCCCCCGAAACCCACAAACCCCCCCCCCCCCCCCCCCCCCCCCCCAAGCCGGAGTCCTACTCCCTCTGCCAGTCCCGAGTCGTCCCTGGTCGCACATCGCCTTGGACGTGGTCGCCGGTGTCCCGTCATCCAGCGGCGTGACCACCATACTTACTGTCGTCGATCGTTGCCCCAAGGCAACACACTTCATCACCCAACATCGGCTCCAGGGAACCCGTTCGGTGTTCCCGTGGGGTACAAGCCTCCTCTATTACCAGCGCAGTCACGCTGCTACGCGTCTTCCACCAGGCGCCAGGCCGATCGAGGACCCACCCCGGCCACCTGACCTCCAGATCAACAGGTCTGGCTCCTGGCTAGGGCCCCTCAAGGTGGACTCTCACAAGCTGGCCCCCCGCTACGAGGGTCCCTACGATCTGGAGTCGGTCATCAATCCATGCGTCGTCCGATTGAAGCACATTTAAGCACACTTGGAATAAAAAAAAAGTTTTTTCAAACATATATTTATTTTTCAATTGCATTAGGGGTTTCTTTTAAATGTTTACTAATCATGTATTAAAAGTATACAAAAGTAAGAAATTAGTGGGTCCATTTTAACACTTGACATACTTATTAAATATTAATGCTGATTTGAAAATATTTTCTATATTAAAATACCATTTTAAAAATAGTATAATTATAAATGGGGTTGGTTCTTGCACCTCAGATAAGTCATGTATGAGAATGGTCTTTTCAATATTAAGACATTTTCTAAATCAAATGTAGATCTGACTCTCGAACTGCCCAATTTGGAGAAAAAAATGAACGCTGCAATTGAAACAATGCTTGCAATATGTTTCAGATAAAACTGGAAGAGGGTTTATTTTTTCTTAATTTTGAAAAATGCATCATAAGTTTACAATTCATTATACTAAGCGCACATTTTGACGTTGATTAATGATGTTGATTTGAGATTGATTTCAGGGGCATGAATGAAAGTTGACTGGACGTCATTCTATATTGTTGAAACAAAAACCATGAAATGTCTTATCGATGACCTTAAAATGACATCCTGCCAACTTTTATTTCAGCCCCTGAATTCAACGTGTAGTCAACATCCTGCATAGACATATTTTTTATGTCTTTTGAACGTCAAATTGTTTACTGGGTTGTAACTGTAACAGATTAAATTTTAAAAGTAAGCCACCCAACCCTGTTTATACATATTTACTTTCCATCTATGACGACTATGACTTTGTTGCACAAAAAATCTGTGCAGAATTTGAATTCAGTTAAAATATAAATACAACAACTTTCAAAGTGAATTAGTCTTTCAAAAACATAAAAATCTGTTATAATGTTGTAGATAAAGAAGTGACATAGGATGCACAAGATCAGCAATTATTTAAACAACAATGGATAGTGCGATTTCAACAGAAAAAGTATTAAATCTACAGGAATCAATCTCATTACCACTGCATGTCCCAGACCCTACCTGGAAATTATGAAAAATATTGTAGCAAAAATGGTAGGTAAGTAAATAAGGTGTCCAGTAGAGGTCAGTGTTTAATAGCAACTTGGCACCAGAGAGACTTGTGGGAGCTTTCAGTTTTCCAAATGGTTTGAAAGGCATGAGGATGTCATTAATAAATCATGTACTGTATTTACTTTTAATATTATTTACTTGCTCGTTACTGTCCCCCGCTTGTCTGAAAATCTTTCCTTGATTCATCAGTGTAATAGCAGGTTAACATGTTTTATTTACCTTTTGTACATTATTTATGTGGTTATGTTTGTTCTCAATTGCCCTGCCTGGTGGAATAATAGTTAAATAAAATAAATGTATGCCCAACCAATAAATGGCAAATAAATGGCAAATAAACAAAATGTAACCCAACCCATAGGACTGACAAATGGGATCATTGATGAGTTGGAAATTGCAAGTAGCCAAGGAAGACCGGCCAAGAAAAGCCTCTACAGCGGATCAATGAATAATTGCAACCATAATCAGGAAACGACTTCAGCAGGTAGGCGTAGATGTGTCAGACTCCATTATTCGCAGAATACTATCAGCAAGTACTGAGGCTACACATCAAGGTGTTTACCATTTGTAAGCCTCAAAAACCTGATGTCCAGATTACAGTCTGTGAAAAAGTACCTAAAAGAGTCTCTGAAGTTCTGAAGAAATGTGTATTTTGACAGTATGAGACAACGACAAACATTTGCTTGAATGATTTCAAGAGTAAATGTGTGTGTGTGTGAAGGGGGGGGGGGGGGCACTGCCCATGATTCACAGCACATATGCCTGCCTCACCCTTACCCTGTCAGATTCTAGATTTAATCCAAGTGAACAAGCCTTGTATTTGCTGATGGTGAGAAATAGACGAAGATGTCTTGTAGTGCAGGTCTGGGTGTGCATCACCAGGGAAAATTCCCAGTGCCTGGATGTGCTCAGTAGGTCACTGACTCATTCATTATTATTGATTCACGGAAATTGCAACCAAACATTGAACATAAGTGCTTAATTAAGTCTGTATATGAGTGTCTTACCTTTGGTGAGAATGTGTACAACAGGTCTTGTAATTGTTAATGGTGTAACCCAAGGCTGTAAGTACAATATATATTTGGGGGGACACATTCAACTAATGTGTCAACTAAAGTTATTGTCTTTATTTTGTTAGATTTGTCCAAAAGCCCAAGACAAGTCTAAGTAAAGTGTCAAGGGCGCTGCATGTGGAATTTATGTTGTCAATAGTAATTTTCATTGATTTCGCATATTGTACTGTAAAGCTGTATTTGCTTCTGATAAACAGCACAAAGGTTTTTTTTTTTTTATTGTTTTGATTTAGGCACAGGCCCCACTGAGTTTAGACTTAGGCACAGTTCCCATTGAGTTTAGACTTAGGCACAGGCCCCACTGAGTTTAAGCTTAGGCACAGATACCACTGAGGTTAGATTAAAGCACAGGTGTCTCCGAGGTTGAGGTTAGGTCAAAGGGTTAGTGTTAGGTCAAAGGGTGGGGTGCAGGGGAATACTCTTTGGACTGGGGAAACCATCTAACTGCAGGTCAGTTCTAATGATGGAGGAACATTAATTATTATGTTGTTGGAGAAACAACATCACAGCAATTAAACATTTTTGAATGGTTTTCTGCAGGGACCCCTGGCTGATTTGTTCTTCCCCAATGTTGACTCCATTGCTACAGCCTAAATGCATCCAATGTTTACCTAAAGCCACTTAAATAAGACTGCATACTTACAGCCATTTGTATCGTTATAGCATTTGTTATCCTTATAGCATTTGTTATCCTTATAGCATTTGTTATCCTTATAGCATTTGCTATCCTTATAGCCATTGTAATCCTTATAGCCATTGCTATCCTTATCGCCATCGATATACTTATAGCCATTGCTATCCTTATAGCCATTGTTATCCTTATAGTCATTGTCATCCTTTTAGCCATTGCTATACTTATAGCTATTGATATACTTATAGCCATTGTTATCCTTATAGTCATTGTCATCCTTATAGCCATTGTCATCCTTATAGCATGTGTTATCCTTAACATTTGTTATTCATACAGCCTTTGATATTGTATAGCCTCTGCTATCTTTATAGCATTTGTTATCTGCATAGCCTTTGTTATCATTATAGTCATTGTTATCCTTATAGCATGTGTTATCCTTAACATGTGTTATTCTTATATCCTTTGATATTTTATAGACTTTGTTATCCTTATAGCATTTGTTATCCTCATAGCCTTTGTTATCCTTATAGCATTTGTTACACTAACAGCATTTGTTATCCTCATAGAATTTGCTATCTTTATAGTTTTTGTTACACTTTGTTATCATTATAGCATTTATATTCCTTATTGCATTTGTTATCCTTATAGCAATTGTTGGAATTTTAAACGTCTATTCTGGAGTTTAGATACACACACATGTATTTGTTTAATTGTTACATTTGTTAGAGTTAAGGCTGGTTTGGGGTTAGTATGAACTTCTTTGACAGGATGTAATAGAGATTACAATCTCATAGTGAAACAGCAGAAAAGTGGTGACACCTCTATTTCTCTATATTTTTTTTGGTAAACTTTAACCTGTTTTTTCATTGGTTGTAATGACAATATTCTTCATAGTTCAGTCATAGTTTTTAAAATGCTATTACATTTGCAGTTTTCAGCAATTGTCTCACTGATTTATTGATGTTGTTTTCTGCTGAACTAAGCTGGTGGCATATGGTAGTGGTTTTGAAGGTTAACCCTGGTTGTTTAAAAATAAAAATAAATCTTGCCTGGTGTACTTGATTGGGCATGCCTCTTGAGTTGTGGGTTTGATTCCCACGCAGGCCTGGTATGTAAATGTATGTCATCACTCTGGATAGTGACAATTAGAAATAACAACAAATAATCATGAGATTTATTTGTAAAGACATATTTATTTTAGACTGCATAATTTATTGTACATGTTTATATAGGGAAGCGCATTAATTTCGCTGTTACAGAGCAAGTAGCCAATCTAGTCAATCATATGGCATGGCTTTTAGAAGGGCTCAAAGAGCTTTTGGTTTTCTGTCACAGCTATTTCCCAGCGTTTTTTATGAAAAAAACAGAAACTTTTTAACCTTTGTGGGTTTTCACATAAACTCAAAGTGTAACACACAACACAATGACTTTAAAAGTGTGTGTTTCCATGTAAAATGCAAATGTAACACACAACACAAAGCTTGGCCAATTCAGAAAGCTTGGCCACTTCATTTAACATGTTTAACGCTTCATTTTATTTATTAGAAACATTATTACTGCCACGTGACAATATTTTGTCCAATATTGCCATAGTGGTACCATATAGATTCACACATCAAAGGTCTGTTCATTCTAAGATTAATAACATTGAAATGTTGATGCAAATGCAATGCATGAAGCTGGAATCACAGATCAGTAAACGCCTATCCCTTTCCTCTGTCAGTCTACAGACGGAAGTTTAGAAAGCGAGATGTTATCGTAACTTTTTTCTCTGAACATTCCACCCGTCTAACACAGGCAGGTCCACTTCAGATTGTTGTAAATGTCCCTAATGGCACCCTGTTTCTCAAAAAGCAGGGCACTGTATAAGGAGCAGGATGCCATTTTGGCATACATGTGTGGTGCTAGAACCACGTGTTGCAAACAAACATCGGAGTATGTTGCAGTACCACAGATTAAATCCTGTATGTGCCACAGATTAAATCCTGTATGTATGAGAAGGAACATTTTGCTGTTAGGGCACTACAGTATTATCCAGTTCTTTACTGAGCCTAGCAATGTACTCAATGTCTTCATGGGTTGATCAAGCTGTGGGGATTGGTGAACATTTTGAAGCGCATTACATATTTTTAGGTTGTGATTGGGCCTGTGAAGGATTGGTAAAAATTTGAGGCCCACTATATTGTATTCCAAATTTATCATAACCTAATTTATGATAAATAGACTATTGAATGACATTTAGAAGTAGCTACAAACCATATTTGGTCTTCATCTGAGATGAAGAAGGACACTCAGATTTTTATTGTGACAGTTGTGTACTTACTGATGGTTACAGGAAAGAAGTTGCAATGCTAAGAAAACACATTGCTAACCTACACAAACACCCATTGAATGCTCTGTTCTCAATTCTTCTCATTCTCTTCCGCTGATGTGTGTTTTACCAACAAACTGTTGTTGCAAAATTAGCCTTTGCCCTCTAAGGATCCCCCACAACAGGATCTGCCTTGTGGGTCTTTTGTTAATTATTCACGGGAAGTTCCTCACCTGGACCTGACAAATCAGCCATGGAGTCACTGACAAATCAGCCATGGAGTCACTGACTAATCAGCCATGGAGTCACTGACAATTCAGCCATAGAGTCACTGACTATACAGCCATGGAGCCAATGACTAATCAGCCAGCCATGTAGTCAGTGACCAATCAGCTATAGAGTCACTGACCAATCAGCCATGTAGTCAGTGACCAATCAGCTATAGAGTCAGTGACCAATCAGCCATAGAGTTTCTGACCAATCAGCCATGAAGTCAGTGACCAATCAGCCATAGAGTTTCTGACCAATCAGCCATGAAGTCAGTGACCAATCAGCCATGAAGTCACTGACTAATCAGCCATAGAGTCAGTGACCAATCAGCCATGAAGTCAGTGACCAATCAGCCATAGAGTTTCTGACCAATCAGCCATGAAGTCACTGACTAATCAGCCATAGAGTCAGTGACCAATCAGCCATGAAGTCAGTGACCAATCAGCCATGAAGTCACTGACTAATCAGCCATAGAGTCAGTGACCAATCAGCCATGAAGTCAGTGACCAATCAGCCATAGAGTTTCTGACCAATCAGCCATGAAGTCACTGACTAATCAGCCATAGAGTCAGTGACCAATCAGCTATAGAGTCAGTGACCAATCAGCCATGAAGTCACTGCATGTCATGGAAATCGTGGATCACGGCCTCCACCCCCTGAGCCTTCTAAGAATGGCAGGAAGAAATAAGGTTCTGCCGAAATCAAACAGTTTTGCTGCACTGGATTCTGTTGTCATACCCCGGGGGCTGTAGCTTCTTTATCTGCTCATGTTAAGTCTGTGTTGGGGGCTATTGTGAGTTATTTTATTCAGGTAATTATAAAGGTTAGTTGTAGGAACCCCTGTAGGGGCAAGGCAATGCTGGAGGCTTAGGCTCAGGAATGTCGACAGAGTAGTAGAGTAGTACACATTTTCTACTGAGCATTTTCAATTCCATCTCGTCGCAGTTCTGGCACTGAGAGGTCTTTGATCTCCTCACTTTTGACAAATGCCTCTGTCCAAAGACAAAATAGCCTGACCTATTCAAAAAATGTGAATGTCTTTGCCAGTAATCAAACTCAGATTTTGTCCATTTTGATTTCATGTAGTACAACAACATGTGGAAAAGTACAAGGGGTTCATACTTTTGATCCACTGTTTCTTTGTAAAACCCAGACATTCACCGTTATCAGAAACATTTGCAGACGCTTTCAATGGCCACTTTACTGCTACAGGCCACTTCTTTGAGAAAACATCGACACCTAAAACAGAAGAGGAAAAAAGGACAATCCAGTATTATGTGTAAAAAAAAACATTAATGTTAATAGAAGAAAGGGTTTAGAAACGTCTTTGATGCTTCGCCTCACACAAAAAAGAATGGAAGCACCATCAGAGTTACCTCAAGATGGCGTTGCGGATGGCAGTCTCTGTGTTTTGGTGGCTGTAGCTTTTTCTTGTTTTGTGCATAAAGTCAGTATTCTGTTGCGATACCCAGAGCTCCTTTACCAGAGATTAGCTCCGAAACTTCAGAGGAACAACTCCTGCGGATGTATTTCCTACGTTCCTGCTAACATCAGTCGAATTATTGGACATTCAAAGATGCACTCATCTTTGTTCATGCAGTTTAAGCGTTAGCGTCGTTAAGCGTTGCACCCGTTTCATTTCTGTTTCTTTCCACCTTGTAGAGGACAGTCTGCTGCCAAGAATGACATGTCATTTGAGGATCTCTGTAAAGTAGAAGCCTTCCACATCTTGACCACAAGAACACTATATTTCATTAAAAAAAAACTAAAAAGCGCACCCATTACATGTTTATCCTATCATTTATAGGCTGGTTCAAGATAGAGGCCTACACATTTTCCATGTTGTAGAGGACAGTCTGGGGCAATGTATCAAATGTATATAAGCCTTCCAAATCTCTACCACAAAAACACTGTATTTAAAAAATTCTTCAAAAAAATCTAAAAACAAAATTCGGAGATGGCGCATTTAGGCCCAGAATCAAATCTAATCTTGGATTTGTGTATAATGAGTTCCACCACACTGATATAGGGACCCCAAATTGACAATTTTGGTGGATATTTTACAGTTTTTTTAGAAATAATACAGATTTTCTGCTTATTATGTTATATTTTCATACAATAAACAACTTATAGTTGTTGTACCTGGGGATATCAAAATGTGATGTAAAACAGCCTACCTGTTGTAGTGTACTATGTGTTTCTCAATAAAAACAACTACATGTCAACATACGTTTTTATATTTACTTACACATTTTCACAAATATACTCATGGAGGCTTCTCAAACAATTTTATCTATTCATCCTTCTTCTAGTTAAGGATTTTAAATCCCAAGAAGGCCTAGAAAGCTCTGTGAATCTTGCGGCATTCTTAGACTGTACTGACAGAGATGTTTTCAGGACCGCTACCAACAGTCTGGATGAGTTCACAGAGCCTGTGACGTCATTCATCTGCTTCTGTGACACACACACCAGGGTTAAAGTTGAACAAACCCTGGTTGAACAAGCCCTGGTTCATAGCTAAACTCAGACAGCTGAGGATGGTAAAGCAGGAGGCATTCAAGAGTGGGGATAAGGACAGTTTTAAAGAGTCAAAGTACATGTTTAGTATCGGTGTGATAAATGATAAACATCTGAGAGATTACAACAACAATGCTCAGCTAACGACTCTTCTTCTGTCGGGAGGGGTCTTAGACAGATCACCTCCAAGGCTAAAGCCCCCCATTTCAGAACTATTCTCGTATGGCCAACGACCTGAATTAGTTCTACTGTTGCCTTAAAAGACAATGGGGCAGTCCTGACGCCTCCCCGTGACTCCACCCCCAGCCCATCTCCCCCACCTCAGCAGGGGTATGGGCCACACCCAAACTGCCCACCTCAGTGGCCCCCTCCTCCCCACAACTACACTGTCTCTCTCCGTCCTGGATGTAAACAGACTGTTCAAAAGACAGAACCACCGCAAGCATCTGGGCCAGACATTGTTTCTCCATCCACCCTGAAGCACAGTGCTGATCAGCGGCCTCCAGTGTTCACAGACATCTTTGACACCTCACTGGAGACATGCCACGTGCCAGCCTGCTTTAAGACCTCAACCATCATTTCCGTTGCCAACAAACCAAGGATCACAGGACTTAATGACTACAGACCTGTTGCACTGACCTCTGTGGTAATGAAGTCATTTGAGCGCCTTGTGCTGTCCCACCTCAAAGCCATCACCGACCCTCTCCTGGACCCCCTGCAGTTTGCCAACAGAGCCAACAGGTCGATAGACGACACCATAAACATGGCCCTCCACTTCATCCTCCAGCATTTGGACTCCTCCGTAATATATGCCAGGATCCTGTTTGTGGACTTCAGAACTGCTTTTATTACCATCATTCCAGCATTGAGGTAGGACAAGCTCTCCCAGCAGCAAGTGCCTGATTCCACCCGCAGGTGGATCACAGGCTTCCTGTCTGACAGGAGGCAGCGCGTGATGCTGGGGAAACATGTCTCTGATCCCCAGTCCATCAGCACCGGATCTCCACAAGGCTGCGTCCTTTCCCCTCAGCTCTTCTCCCTGTAGACCAGGGGTGGGCAAATATTTTGGATCGGGGGCCACATCAGGATTTTGAAATAAAATGGAGGGCCACATTTGTTTTTGTACTTTGTTAATCATAATTGATTTGGAGGCCAGAAGAGGGCAAAAGTTAAAACATACATTACATGTGTACAGTAGATCCCATATAAGGTGTAAATTGTTCAAATTCTGACTCAGATGTATAAGAATGGGCTGGTGAGTTGGTTTTTTAATTCCCCCCCAAATAATTTTATTACATTCCGTGGGCCGGATGGGACAGCCTCGCGGGCCGCATTTGGCCCCCGGGCCGTAGTTTGCCCACCCCTGCTGTAGACCAACTGCTGCACCTCCAGTCATTAATCCTCCTACAGTTCTTGCACTACGGAGACAGGACAGGTATCAAAATGTGCATTTCATTTCCGATTGCATTGCTATTGCTTTGTGGAAGATTTTTCTTCACAAGGTTTAGGAAATTCACGTTTTTGTGTATATATAAATACATCTTAAAATGTATACAAATTAGACTTTTATGAATACTTCACTATTTTGGATTATAATCTATACCATACATACAGTTATGTATAGTATCCCTCGGTCATTGAAGTTTGGTTAGACACACTTTTATGGTTAATTAATTAATCATATGCAAGGCAGCCCATATTAGGCAATCCTTGATCCTACTAGTCTGATTTTCAGCAGTGATGTTATGATCTCTATCTAGTGTGACAACGTCAGGGACAATATAAACGGGCTGAATTTGATGTTTAAAGTCAATCCATTTGATGCTCCTTGAACCTAAGGACTGGGACATACTGAAGTGATAGTCTGCTTCCACTACTAGAAAACCATGAAGAACGTTGCTCTCTTCTTCTTGGCCTTTGCACAGGTTTATAATGCCTCCATTACTGAGCCCACGCAGGGGTATCAGCATCAGCTGCTCAAGGATATCATGAACGATGTCAAGGAACTTCTCAGAGGGCCGAAGGTAGGACCGTTGCCTTTACAATCCATTGTAACTACAGTGTTTGCCTGTATTTGACTGAAGAATTACACTTGAACAGAAGAAAAAAAAGGGTGTATGGATCAATGATAATAATGTCTTTTTGTATGACTTTCAGAAACTTTTGGACAAGACAGTGCCTAAGGGATTCGACAAATTTAATTGCGGAAATGACGGGGTGAGTCTATGGTGTTTTGAATGGGAGGAAAACATGACAGAAGACATGTTGTGTCATCCTTGGGTGTTTTACCAGACTAGGAAATCATGTTCAGTAGAGATTCGCTATTGATAGTCCACGACAATGCTTAATGTCCCCGGAAAATGGGCCAGTGATTAATGATTGCTTATGCTAATATCCGTAAGTCAACACTTGTGTCAGTTACAATGTATTTTAATAAACACTACTCTACTGTCACAAAATGGTAAACATACATCTTTCGGTTTTAAAAGACATTAAAATGCTTTGCTCAGTTGCTACGGTCTATTGTGGCTATTAGAATATAAAACATTCACCATCAATAAATTAATAAAAATGTCTCAAATTCCAGCCTAAAGATTTCTGCATAGCGGAGAATATCCTGTCAAACATAAACTTCACACAGTACGGGATTCCAGAAGACAGGTGGAACATCCACAGGGTGCTGAAACAATACAATAAGGTGAAGAGGCATACAGGCAAATGTCAACATTGGGGATGTTTTCTAGCTCTTAGCCCATGTTTCTCAGGCTAGGTGTCTTTAGCGAAACATACCAAATGTTTACATTAATGAATAAATAGTTCTGCTGTCTGTTAACGCATTCCTGTGTAGTATTGCTGCACACAGGTAAACAGAGCTCTGCTCTTGTGAATCAATTTACTACTTTGGTTACCGACCATAACAATTGTCTGTGTAAAAACATTTTAAAACATGGAATAATGTATTTCTATCCTAAAAGCAGAATCTATGAAAATAACCCTAATCCATGTATAAAATCTTGTTTCCTCATACACATTAAAGAACATGTATCTTATACCACAGCACGCTAGTTAGAGTTCTAAGGTCGTTTTTAGGTGTTTTTTGACTAGTCTATGGTTCTAAATGTTCTCTATTCTCTCCCCAGGTTCACCCAACTAACTGCACTGTGACGAAGAACGAAGATGAGGAGCAGCTAAGAGTTCTTCTTAAAGATCTTGCTTGTTGTGCTCAGGTCAAATTCTCCCGTCCGAATCATAACAGAGCCCGGCGCTCTGATGACAACAATCTCAAAAACTCCCTATTCTGTGAAAGTCAACGTTAACTGTTAACGATCTTATTTATTGAATCGTATTTTAATGCATTACAAAACAATCTATTCTGTACTATTTATGAATAAATGAATTAACAAAAACCTAAATCAAGTGATATGTTACCTTTATAAATGACTAGTAGTATATTTACACAGAGTTACTATAATGGTCTTGACTTTCACCCAGTTCTCCTCTGAATCATTCAGATGTTCATTGGCAAAAATCAGACGGGCCTGTACAAGTGCTTTCTTGAGCAGGGGGACCTTGCAGGCCCTGCATGATTTCTGTCCTTTACGTAGTGTGTTACCAATTGTATTCTTGTTGACTATGGTCCCAGCTGCCTTTAGATCATTGACAAGGTCCTCCCGTGTAGTTCTGGGCTGATTCCTCACCGTTCTCCTGATCATTGAAACTCCATAAAGTGAGATCTTGCAAAGAGCACCAGATCGAGGGAAATTGACAGTTATTTTGGGTTTCTTCCATTTGTGAATAATCTCACAAACTGTTGTAAATCTCAGCTCGTGACCTGTATAAAAGCCCCCTAGGAGCCAGAAATCTTGCTGATTGATAGTGAATTAAATACTTATTTCACTGAGTAAAATTTAAATCTGGATTTTTCTGTTGTTATTCTGTCTCTCACTGTTCAAATAGACCTACCATTAAAATTATAGACTGATCATTTCTTTTCTGTCAGTGTACATAAAAAAATAAGCAGAGGATCAAATATTTTTTTCCTCCACTGTATGTGTGTAGAATGGAAGTAGATTGAGTGTGAAAGTTTTGTTTGTCATGAAAGATGACCACTACTTTATCCCCCCAAATGTGTGACTTTGCCCTTGCTCCTGACTTTGGATAAAAGAAGGATGGGTAGGTTGTGATTCATCTGAAGACTTTGTCACAACAACACTGCTTTACATGTCAGAAAAGGTTAATATAAAAGTTATGTGGTCTTAAAACAAATTGTCATAATGAAGTGTCTGTGGTAGGGTATGAAAAAAAGTAAAACCAAAGACGCAAGCGATGTAAGATTATGATCTGTGAAATCATGATTGTGCATATTTTTCCAAGTTCAGAGTGATAGCATTTGATTGCTAATCATTGACATACAGGATGCTCTATATTAGGAGCTAGTCTGAGTTTTGCAGTGACGTGAAGGAATGATCTCTATCTACAAGGTTGTCAGGGAAAATATAAAAGGCCTGTTTTTGGTTGTTCAAGTCAATCTCATTTACAGCTTAGTCAGCCATAGCCGTATTGTGCTAATACATCTACAACTACCTGAGCCATGAAGACTTTTGCCCTCCTTGTCTATGTATTTGTATTGGTCTCCAGTGCACCCACTAACAACAAAGAGGATCACGTCCTGAGTAACATCATTAAAAATGTCAAAAATCTCCTTGAAGTTCCAGAGGTAAAAAAAATGCATTATCATCAATTGTATTTAGTGTTGCTTATTGTTTAACATCTCTGAAAATATTTTGGTATTTACATACTGTAAATCTACTGTGTATATATACATAATCTAATACAGATGTATTGGGAAAAAAAGACAAACTGATTGCATTCCTTGATTTTATTTGGTTTTCAGAAAGGTTTAGACCTTAGGGTGCCAAGTGGATTTGACAAAAGTCGCTGCAGTTCAAATGGGGTGAGTATATTGTCTTGATAAAATGTGATAAAAAATATGATAGACAAAAAGTCATAGGCTGCTTATCAGACTAAAAAAAATAGATTAATCATGAGATTCATCATTGAAATCATTAATTCAAGACTGCTTAATCTGTGTTGAGGAACTGGCCGGCGATTGGTGATAACTGCTGCTAAATTCAACACTTGTCTTCATGTCAATATTTGATGTAATCAGACAGTAAAAAGCATGTTTACTCTATTGAAAAATGTACACAGCAAGTTGTTCAGCATAACATTTCATCATTAAATTTGTCAAATTCCAGCCTGAAGACTTTTGCATAGCAGAGAAGATTCTGTCTAAAATAAACTCCACAATGTATGGGATTCAAGAAAACAACTGGATAATTGGCAGGTTGCTGATACAATATAATAAGGTAAGGAAGCATGCACACAAAAATCAAGCACTGGGCCCAAGATTTGTTTCTCAGGCTAGGTGTTTTCATTCAAACCTACTAGATATTGCAATACCAAATGTATAAATAGAACGGATGTCTGTTCATCACAATGTATTTCTATCTAGTAATGTTGTACAAAGGTAAATAGAGCTCTCCTCCTGTGAATCAAGCTACCAGTTTTCTGGCCATAACAAGTTATGTAAAACAAAGCATTGATTCATGACTAAAAAGCAGAACTTGCGTTGATAATCGTAGTCCAGAATACCTTATTACACAGTTACAACTATTTGATTCACCTAATGTGATCACATATTTCTTTTATAATGCATTTTGAAGAGCATTCTTGTTGTAGGAACATACAGAACCTATTTTTACTGTATATGATTCTAAATGTTCTCTTTTCTCTCCCCAGTTTCACCCAGCTAACTGCACTGTGATGCTTAACACAGATGAGGAACAACTAATAGTCCTTCTTACAGCTGTCAGTAGTTGTGCTCAGTTCAAATACGCCCATCTAAATCATAAGGGAGGCAGGGGCTCTGCTGACAACAATGGTGAAAACTCTGTGGTCTGTGCCAACCAGCATTAATATTCATTACCTCAACTTATTTATTAAATGATATTTCAATGTACAATGAAACATTTCTTTTTGTACTATTTATGAATAAATTAACTAACCAAATGGTTATTAACTTAATGCTGCTTCAGATACATCAGTTACTTGCATGTAAATGTCCCTGTCGCTTCTTAAGATGCATAATGTGTAACCACAGAACTATCTGGTAATCTACACACATGAAAACACTGCCAAAATAAGGTCATTAACAATATCCCATTTCATATGTTAACCACCAGGCAACTAGGTTGTGTATACACAGGAGAACCAATTCAGATTTTCTACCAATTAGTTTAGCTTGGCAAACATACATTAAACATACAATACTGCATAATACAAAACAAACACACTTGCGCCCACTACAGTAGAACATTTAGAATGACATCAGCATAAAGAAACACATGATGAATAGGTCACACATGAATAAGTCTTAAATGGGGGAATGGCACTACTATGGGATGGCTATGGCATGCAACACCTACCCCTAAAGCCAGAAAGAGTTAACAAGTCAAAGCTAAGTCAAACACATTGTAGACTTTCAGACTTATGACGCTTGATGCAGGGGCCATTATAACCCTGTGGTGTACATTGGATTCATTTCTGAATGAATCGTGTTTTCTTTCTACATCAATTCTAAACAAAGTCGTAGGGCATCATATGGTCATCAACACAACCTGGCATTAGAAGCTGGGGCCAATGAATCTCCAATAGTGTCAGGGTGTGTTGTCGTGGTTGTGAATGTCTTGGCAGGTGAGATATGGCTCAAGAACAAAAAATGACTTCCCCTTTATTTGAGAAAAAGAAATCAAAACACTATATATAGACAAAAGATCAACAGATTAAACATTATGAGGTGAAGTACGTTGTGATAGAGTCACATTACATTTGCCGTTCTTTCCTCCCGTACCTCACAGTGTCATGTTCAGTATGAACAGCAATTAGTGCAATTACATTCTCTATCAACATATCCCCAGTCCTAACGGTCCTTTATGACTCGCTATTACGTTATTCCTTAAAGTTTACGCTATTATGTCGGTCCGTAACGTAATCGACTCTCAATGAAAAATGCCATATAAAAAATGTATGATTAATGGTTCCGGTTTACTTAGGGTTAAGGTTAGGGTTGGTCCTTTACAAACAAAGACAGGACGATCAAAGGAAGTCAAGAAATTAAAAGTTCTGTGTGTTTACACAATGCCACAATCGGATATATTGTTTTCAAAAGACACCTGCCAGTTTGAACTCTATGTTGTTGAACCCATTGCAGAGAGACCAGAGCGCCTATGATATTCAGAGTTGCTCAGGTACATCTATGGCCCGCTCTGAAGCCTGACAGCACTGTAGAGGTAACATAGCCCGGCACAGAGTGGGCCAGCACCGGGGCCAAGGAGAACAAACCCTTCAAGGTGTGGTTATGCGATACCCAAGGGAGGACACAAAGAAATGTATCCCCTTTCAAGTACAAGTCACGTTCCAACAAGTGTCCTCAGCACCCCGCGCACTAAGGCTACATGCTGGACACGCGTGGTGGAGTCTAAATGTAGCCTACACCACCACACCACGGCCCAGCGTGTTCCTGAACACAGCGCACACCAAAGACTGGAAGATTAAGGGAGCATTCATTAACCCGCACGGCATCACCAGATATTCATAGTGGCCGGAGGTGAAAGTGAACACTGTATTCCACTGGCCCTCGTCTCGAATACGCACCAGTTTATACGCACTCCTGAGATCCAATTTTGTGAACAAGTGTGCCCCGTTCATCCACTCGATCACCCAGGGAACCAACGGCAGGCTGATAACTGTACCTGACCGGTATTTCATTCAGTGATCTATAACCCTAACCCAACTTTCTTCTTCACAAAAAAGAAGCATGATGGAGGTAGGTGACGTGGATGGGCGTCTGTAGCCCTGCCGCAGGGACTCAGAGGCATAGGATTTTTTATGTTCATGTTTCATGTTTGGTTGTACCGGTTTCCTTGTGACTAACGGCCTCCTTGCTATTCAGTCTGGCGCTGGTTTACCTGGCCTCACACAACTGGAGGATAGGAGGAGCTGAGCGCTCCGTGCCGGTCCCCTGGAGGCGTCGCCGGTGTCGCTGCAGAGCCCTGTTTTGACGGACGTGACAGTTGCCTGCCCCATCGCGCGGGTTGTTAGTTTACGTGTCCCGCCCCGGTAAGGGTGACAGCCACTGTGGGGCAAAGAGGAGTGGGTCGGCCCTTCCTATTCGACGGTACCTCGCCCCTGCGGGAGGATCGCCCTTCCGTGAGCTCTCATCACACAACCCTACGCCTGGCCTTCCTCCTGTCGCGCCCTACGACTTTCCTCCGTTGCCATTGGCCCGGCAGCTTTTTGCCGACCAATGGTGAGCGTGCACGGCTAGACAGATCCCGCTTGCATTTAGTATCTGTCAGGCTGTGTATGAAGGAGGACCAAGGTGCAGGGAGGTACGTAACAAGGCTTCTGTTTACTATAGTCCTTGTTCTCTTTCGGCCTGGCGTAACAAACGCATAGGTAAAACACAAGAGCCGTTCACTGGGCCTGTACAAACACAAAGAGAATGTACTGGTAGAAAGGGCTGTACTACAGCGCTGGAACACAGTACTTCGTTACACTCAAAACTAGTAACAATCACGGACACAGAGACTAGACACACAAGGGCTGCTACACAAGGGCTTATATACCTAGTTAACAGGTAGCACCAGTTAGGAATCAGGGAGGGATGCGTTCACAGGATATAAGAGAAACAGGACAAAACACACATGATGGCGACTAAAAGGCCGGCGACGTCGAACGCTGGGTCGCCACGCGATCAGAGGAGGGCCCGTCCTGTGATGGCAACGTGACAATATCGACACAAATCTGTGTTAAGGGCAACAAAATCAATGGAAATAAATCAGCATGTCATTTAAAGAAGAATGCAAGCAATTTGGAATGATATGTCTATTGCATCATATAGTTATCACATAATTACCCATATTTTCCTTCTGTCAGTTCAGTCTAGTTTGAAGAACTTAATATCCAATTAATCATAAAAAATGCCCAAATTAGGAAATCCTCTTGCTGCTTTGTAGTTTCCGATGTGATATCAGGTCGTGATCTTGTTCTGTTTTAAGGCTGTCAGTGGCAATATAAGAGGTCTGTTTATGATGTGTCAAGTCAGTCCCATTTAAAGCTTCTCTACCCCTACCCTGATAACTGAGACTGAGCCATTAGCCTGCCGGTACAACTACTACTAATACTGGAACCATGAAGACTGTCGCTCTGCTCGTCTTTGCATTTGTACTGGTCTACACTGCCCCAATGACTGAACTCACACCAACTGAGTGGAGGCAGTTACTAAAGAATCTCATTGGAGAGGTGGACAAGCTCCTCAAAGGCGCACAGGTAGGAACATTGCATGCAATCCATTGTATCTACAGCGTTGCGTTTTAGCTGAAGGCTATTTAGTTATTAAAGATGACAGACATGAAACCCTGTTTGTAGAGATGTCGGGACGCCATACAGATTTACATATTTGGAATATGAGGCCAAAACACGTTTCAAACGACAAACTGTGTTGAATCACGGCATCATTTGACAACACTCAGTAAGCGTTTAGGATCTGAGGAGACGTATTGCTGTAGTTTTGAAAGTGAAATGTTTTCCTGTTCTTTCTTCACAAGATTCACGGCTGCTCAACAGTTCAGGATCTCCTTGGTCTTGTCTCATTTCATAATGTAACATGTTTGCATTGGGTGACAGGTTTGTAATGCAGGCGAGTCAGTTTAGCACCCAGATACTTTTACTAGGGAGTAGTACATGCAGAACGTGGTTTGGCATTGCATTGCTAAAATAAGCAAGGACTTCACTCAAAAAGACATTGGCTGGAAGGCAGCAATTGCCCCAAAACCTGTATAAATGGTTCTGCATTTATGGTGTCTTTACATATGTGCAAGTCACATAACGCCATTTGCAGTAATGCACATAACATCAATGAAACTGGCTTTTGAACCGTGTGCGTTGATAAGAAGCCGAATGGTCTCTCTCCACTTTAAATCCATAGGACCTGGTTTCCATGATTCCCGAAAATGAATACAATCACAGTGGCACTATTTGCCCCAGCCGTCATTTTTACTTCTGACCAGCCCCCCTCCCTGGAATGATCTTTTATTTCCACAAGATGTTACTGACCTGTTGACCAACTTGTTGACCTGTTGTCTTTTGTTGCCCCCCTCCCACCTTTGTTGCCTCCCCCTCTCCCCTTTT